>SNQJ01S0012750.1:259902-282817 GCA_010110895.2 Picea sitchensis | reverse complement strand
CCTTTATCATGTTGTTCTTGTTGTGAGTTTGATGGTTTATTTGCTGCAAGTTATGTTGCTGTGTATTTATTGAAAGTACATATTTAACCATTTAAAAGAACATATCCTCACACATAAGCATTTACAAGAAGATACATGAACTTGGCACATAATTTTATCTTGCATATTTTAATACATGAAGCAAGGTCCTGTAAAGTTTATTTTAATGAAGTAGAGGGTGCTTGCATAGCATAACAAGTCAGCCTTCTATTTTCAGATCAGAATTTAAGGCCATTACCCTCAAATGTCATTCTTCTCTTCTTTAGGTCAACAACAATCGAATTGTTGAAATCCCAATCAATTTCTAACAACGCAAGATAAGGACAACTATCATCAACAATTTCAATCACTTTGAAATATGCAAATGTCCTTATCCCATCAATGTCTACAGGAACATGCTCTAGTCTTCCAAAGGGGCTCACCGCCTACTGATTAGCCATCCTGAGCCTGATAGAAGAGTAAATCAGTCTAGGTTTTCCCATCAGTGCCCAAGTCTGCTTTGTCATCACATTGACTTCTGATCCCAAGTCGAGGACCACATAGTCCACATCATAGTTTCCAATCTGAGCACTAAGGTGTAATTGCTTGTTTGTCCTTCTCTTTCTAGATACTTGATGTACTGATTTATTCAGCAGAGGATCTACCCTTCCTATCTCATATTGTCTTATCAAGTATTGTAGCTCTTGTACAACTCTTTCATCCTTAATCAAATTAATGCAAGTACATAAGAATTCCATAAGCTTGCTTACCTCTTTTCCTTTCTTGGGCAAGGCAGACCAATCAAATGCCAGAGACATTCCACATTCCATTACTTTTGGTTGTGCCTTAGATGAAGAAGCTTGTCCTTCTACAAATTCTTTCCTTGCTTCCTCAAAAGTATGCCTCTCTCTCCTTGGATCAAACAACTGTGCCTTCTCTGCAGCTCTTCTGATCCCTGCTCCTTCTGCAGTCTTTCCTGGAGTCACTATGTCTTCTCCTGTAACAATGCCTCCTCTAGTAATAACAACAACTCTAGGGTCTTCACAACGAGGTTCTACTAATATCAATTGGACTTTATGGTTTCCTCCTCGTCTCTCCTGGAGTTTGGCTAAAAATACTGGACAATATTCAATGACATGATCAAAGGAGTTACAATAGTTGCAAGTAGTACAAGGGTTCTGACAATCCCTTGCCAAATGTCCTAGCTGTGCATAGTTATAATAGATGATCTGTCCTCTGCCTTGACCCATGCCTCCTCCTTGTCCTCTTCCTGTGAATCCACCGCAAGGGTTGATGTTTCCTCTTCCTGGGGAGTTGAACTGCACATTATTTCCTTCTTGTTGTGTTTCTCCTTGAATTCTATATGTATCCCTTGATCTTTCATGCATGAGATCATAAGCCCTACAATCCTTCTCATCATGTCCCACAGACTTACAGAATGTGCAGTAAATATTGGTAGGTGTCTGGACATACTTTTTCATATAATAGCATTCACCAGGGTGATGTCTCGTTCTACATACCTCGCACAAGGGTACAATAGCCTATTTCAAAGGACTAGGTGCTCCAGAGGCCAAGTATTCATGAAATAGGGGACAATGCTCCTTGTCATGACCCTCTGATTTACATTTGATGCACCATATATCTTCTCTTTTCTCTTTTCCTTTATCTTTCTTCTTATCTTCGACCCGTAAAGATAAACTGGTTAACTGATTCAAGATTTAACTCATACCCAAGCTAGATTCTCCTACAAGGGCTACTTCTAGTTTCATGGCGATCTCTAAAGATTCAGCATGCAAAGCAACTTTCTGTTGCATCAGAGGAACTCTGATATGTGGCAAGAGAGAAATAATGAACCATTCTTTATTCTATTCGTCTGGAATCTAAAAACTCAACTGACCTGTCAGATTCTTAAACCTCTGATCGAAATCCCAAATAGGTTCAGTGACCTCCTGCTTGATCTCTTTCAGCTCTGTAATGCATTGTGACTCCTACTTAGGTTTCTTGAATTCTGCACTCAATGCAGTCTTGATAACATTCAACGGTTTATGTTGTCCAGGTCCTGAAACAAACTTCATATACCAGTTCATAGGGAAATCCCTCAAGGTAGTACTAAACTAAGTTCTCTTGACATCTTCGTCAGTGACTTGCTTGATGCTCCATATAGCTTCGCATAAGAACTAGTGTTGGTCAAGGTCTTCAGATCCATCTCCTCTAAATATAGGTAACCTCATTTCATCTGCCATAGATCTTCCTTGGTTTCTCGACTGAGTATGTGCTAAACTGTTGGTAACAATACTCTAACTGCTATGATTACCCTGGTTACTCTAGTTACTTAATGCTTCTAAAACAATAGGAGGAGTGATATTACTTACTTTGAAAGTAGGCACAGTGCCTGAATTTTCTGGTTCTCCTTGGCGAAGTTCTCCGGTCTGTACTTCCTTTGTTCTTGCAGACTCTGAATACTCTTTTTCTGATTCTTCTCCACTGTAGAATCCCTCATCTCCATAGTTTTTATTAAATAGGCTCGCAAGAGTAACCTCTCTGAATGGTCTCCCACTGCACATGTGTCCATCCTCTGTGTCACTGTCACTCTCTGAATTCTTGAACATTAGCTTCACTGTATCTTCAGGATATTCTTCTCATGCAATAACAACTTAATCCTAAGCTTCAAGAAGTGTAGGAACTTCCCTCTAGGTCCCTTAAAGAAGTACCTCTCTGCTTGGCGATACGATTTGACTCTGTCAATAGAAAACTCAGTAATTTACCCTCCAATAGTGCTATCAAACCAGATATCTACGACCCTAGATACACCATTATCAACTCTCTTGACCTTCTTTATCAACGCTACTATCCAAACCAAATGTGGTTTAGATGTGATCTCAAACTGGGTATCTGCTAGTCTGGCTAACCACTCATATAACTCCTTATGAATGCCTCCAAATAAAATCTCGTGTATGTCGGTGAAGATGTACCTTCCCAACTAGTCTTTTGTACTAATGTTAGAGTTTTTGTTCTGGGCTTCAACGAAGTCCTTTTCTTGTTCTTCTATCCACTTTTGAATTTCTATCTTCTATGGGAACCACCTTGAAATTCCCTCAAAAATATCTCAGTCCCGACAACAGAACCATTTGTTGGCACAGGGGTAGACCCAGGGTTCAACTCTTACAGCGCACCAACAAGCCCTAACTACTGGCCCTTTCGGTAGCACCTGGGAAGCAGATGTAGTCTCACCCAAAGTAGCAATAGGGGGTTGGAAGACACATGTGTCTACAACCAGAGGAAATGCAAAGTGGATCCAGGACAACAACACACAACCATCAAGATATTATCTACCCTTCCTAAGCTTACTTCGCAAGTTATATCTCTGATCTAACACAATAATGTAGTAACAATATATCAGATGACAAATAACACAACATTAATCACAAAGAACAACAAGATATACATGGTTCACCCTCTCCCTAGGGCTACGTCCACATAATTGTGTTTCTTGATATATTAGATGAAAACATACAGTTCTATCTGTGCACTTAGATTGCATATTTCTCTCTCTTTCTCTTCTTCTCTCCCCTCCATGCGCACCCAACTGCAGGGTTGATCTTTGCACCCAGCTGAAGATCTTACAATACAGACTCAATACTTCTCTCCATAACAGTAATCAACAATGAACAACCACAATCATAGTATCAACGTACCAACATAGAACAATTGAACGAACAAACCCTCCTAGGTCTTCTAGACCTTTATTTATACATTACATAACAAAGTCTAGGTGTCAAAACCCTAGATCCAAAACCCTAGGTGCCTAAAACCTAGGTCCACTTGACCCACATTTTCAAGGATTCGCCAGCCTGTCTTTCCTTCTTTCCACGAGGTGATCCAAAGCACTCGTTGATGTCTTCTTCCGCTTGTTGAGTTGTCCACGATCCATCATCTTTGCTGCTTTGTCTTCCTCGATCTTCTCTTCCAACGACTAACTTTTCCTTTCTTTTCTCCTTTTTTTCTGCTTCTTTTCTCACTTTGAACCCTCCTTGGTTTATGTTCCTTTCGCGTAGTTCGTACTTCGCCTTTCTTCCTTAATCTTCACTTCCTTACATATCCAAGGGACAACAACAACAATATGTGGCATCATTTTTCCAAAGTAGATATCAATAAATTTTGATGGGACAAGTACCACTAGTTAGCTTACCCAGATGGAACACTATTTCTACCTACCTGGAATTATCAATGAGATGATGAAACTCATAGTGGGGGATTTATAACTAATATAGAACACTAGCGATAATGTTAATGGAATAAGAAATCCTATGGGGGATACATTGCTTAGAGACAATTGCTACATTTCTTAGAGACAAAATTTGTGCCACCAGTAAGTTGACGCATCAACTAAGCACCTCATGGCCCAAAATTTTTTTGGTGCTTCACATCCTAGGGTTAGGTTTTTGGAACTTTATTGTTCTTTCTTTATGTCAAAAGGCCATTCTTGTGGCCCACTATATTATTTTTCTAGCCATTTTGTGTTCTCCAATATTCTCAAAATTCCCTCAAAGCATAGATGAATGAGAATGCACAGGTCAAAATATCCTCCTTTGATCTCCACCCTCACTCTCCTATGACATCTACCACCACTTCCCCTCCATATGAACCCTTGAGGGTCTATAAATTATCCCAAGAAGAAATTGTCGAGCGCCAACACCTCTAACTTTGCTATATTGTGACGAGAATTTTTTCAAGAGACATAAATAAAGAGAACACTAACTCTTTCAAATGGATGCGTTTCAAATTTTAAAGCCTAGGGGCATTTTCGGGGAAGGATCTCCTGAGATAGAAATAGAGGACACAACACTACTACCTCCAAACAACCCCATTCCAAAGCCACCTCAGGAGGAACCCTTGATTTACCTCCATTCTCTATCCATATTGTCCACTCCAAATACCTTGAAGTTGATTGGCTACATCAATGACAGAAAGGTGATTGTTTTAATTTATATTGGAAGTACCCTCACTTTTATTTATAGGTAAGTGGTCTAGGAAACCCATCATTTTTTTCTCGGGTAACATATCCCTGGGTAAACCTCTCGAGCACTTCCCCTGTTTCCGAGGATGGTACCCAGGAAAAACTCTAGATTATTCAAGGTGCAAGGCCAAGTCAACAAATCACGAGTAGATCATTTGTATCTCATAAACAATCAACTCACAAAGAGCAACATGTCACAATTTTGGATTTGAACCCAAGTGGGGAGTTCAACAATTTTCGTCACAACCACTTGAGCCACACCCAATTGAAAATGAAACCAATTTTTATTTCCATCTAGTGCATATTTTTTAGATTTTGATAGACAAAGGTGGTGTTATGAAATGTGATGACAAGTGTGAGAAGGTGAGACCTCAACTAGGGATATATAAACTCAAATCAAACTTGCTCACAATTGAAATGGGTGGTTGTGATGTGGTACTCAGAGAAAAATAGTTACTAACATTGTACCTAACTACCATGGACTTCTAGGAATTTTACATGAGCTTTACTAAAGATGGCTAGTAACATACACTCAGGGGGGTTCAAGTCCATCTCCTCGTAAATTATGAACTCCCATAATATGGAAAATCTATTGAAGAAAAGCTACTATGCCATTATTGCTCAATTTAATGCCATGCAAGTTCTCTACAACCCACCATAAGAGATCCACCTTGATTTACAACTGATATTGAATAAGAATCAACGAGTGTTTGACACACCCTATGGCTCATCCCATTTATGATGTGAGCTTTGTCCTGGTATTCCATTGATTCTAGATAGTCAACCACCCACCGCGAGTCCATACTGGCACCCTTTTTCACAATAGAAAGACACTAAAAATATTATCTAGGAATTGTTGGAAGCATGTGTTATTCATCCCAATACTATCCCTTATTCATTACCAATAGTCATGGTATTGAAGAAATAAGGAAATTGATACATGTGTCTAGATTTCCATACTCTTAATAAGCTAACCATTAAAGACAAATTTCCCATCCCAATTATCGATGATCTCTTGGATGAGCTTCACGGGCCAAGTTTTACACTATACTAGACCTTCAATTAGGATACCACCCAATAGGGATGAAGGAGGTGGACATTATTAAGATAACCCTCCACAATCATGAAGGCCATTATAATTTTTTAGTGGCTAGCCTTTGCAATGCCCCATCCACCTTTCAAAGCCTTGTGAATAATATTTTTTGACACTTCTTGCACACTTTCATGCTTGTATTATTTGATGATATCTTATTCTATAGAAAAACATGGGTAGCACATTGTTGATTAATTGGGTTGGTTGTCATTGATGTCAACCCTTGAAGAAAGTCCGATAGTGAATTTCGGTAGCACAAAGGTTTGGGTAATGGACCCAATATTGTTTTATGGATAATAGTATTAGTTTTGATATATTTGCAGGTAAGACTATTCTATATGGATAGCACATGTCATGCCATTTCCAGTGGTACGTGGAACGTCACATAACTCCTCACGGTTAGAGAGTTATGGCCATGTGAAGTTGGAGAACCCTCATGAGTCATCTAGAAGCCCCAAAAAGTCAAAGTGTTTGCAAAATAAATTATTTAAATAATAAAGTTAATGGAGAAATCCCTAAAATAAGGAAAGTGGGATGCTACATGAAAGTATAAATAAGAGGCAAGGCTCTCTCATTTAATCACACTTGAGCACATTGAATATCTTTTGTTGTGTAATGCTTATTGCAAGTACTCATTGATACATTTGAAGTTGTGAAAGTCTGAGGTAGTACGAAGGGTTGATGAGAAAAGTTTCAGAAATACAATGAATACAAAAAACCCTAATTTGTCAGGTGTACGCGGGCTGACAGTGTATTAGCGGGCTAACAATGTATTAAGGTGCATACGTACGTAGGCTGGCAGTGTATTAGGGTACGTACATGTTGGTTAAGCCATGGAAACTTGAAAATATGAAGATGCAAAGGTTATAGATTCTGAGATCAAGCTCCCAGGAAGGTCTACAGTGCTTAGATACATCAGATCTATACATTGGTTCAAAATGTATGCCTTATTTCTATGAATAGTTGGATTTTGATGTATGCATGAGAAATGGTTATGGAGATTTGAGAATTCTCCCTAGAGAGACTAGTGGCTGCATGGGATCTTCTGTATAAGTTAGATCTATAGAAATACAATTATGTTATATTTATCATTGATACTTCTTGTTGAGGCACATCTTGTATTTCTTGGCATATGGCTAAGGTTTTTGTGGTATATGGTTGAGAGCTTGTATTGGTTGATATATTGAGAGGCTGAATATCAGAGAGGGTTTGAAGTCTAGATCATATGAGGGATATTATACTTATTCATGATTACACACACTTATGGCACATGACTAGAGAGATATATGTATGAGGATGGATGCACAGGGTACAGATACAATTTGGATACAGTTACAGGTTACAGAGCTATGTGAAAGAAGTTACACATTGTAAAAAAATTTCAAAAAAAAATAGAAAACCCTAGTTTTCATAAGGCATATGCAAGTTGCATAACAATTTGGTCGTGTACATATGCGGGATGCATAATATATAGGGAGCGTACCTACGCGTGTTGCCGCACTACATGTTGTGTACCTGTTGTATCTTGTTGATACATGTTCAGTTCAGATACAGATTGATTATAGGGCAGTTGTACAGGTTGGCTGCATGTCAGTGGTACAGATTGATATAGTTGTACAATGGTATATCTCACAATGATAGTGTGATAGTGGTTCCATCATTCTACTTCTACTTCAGGGCGGATGGACAGGGCAAATACAAGTGGTTGTAGCTACCTTCCGATTGTAGCCGAAAAACATAGGGGGTTGTAGCCTCCTTCTGGTTGTAGCCAGAGAATTAGGTAGTTGGAGCTTCCCTCAGGTTGTAGCCTGAGAAAATAGGGGGTTGGAGCCTCCTTCCAGTTGCAGTTGGAAAACAAAGGAAGTTGGTACTTCCAATGAATGTAATTCTTCAAGACATATAAGAAAAAACATTCTGTGGTTTTCTCCCGCTTTGGGTTTCCACGTAAAAACACTGGTGTACTGTGTATGTGTATGATTGTTCATTTGTTCATTTTATATTTACACTACAAATATTCGATGATAATTCTACATTGATTAAAAAGGGTTAAATTAATCTATTACTGATTCACCCCCCTCTTAGTAATCCAACAATTGGTATCAGAGAAGGTTCCTTCAGAATTCGGTTTAACCATTGAAAGGTAGATCATGGAGAGAAACAACATGTATAAAAATGGAATACCATAGTTTGATGGACATAAGTATGGATTTTGGAGCATAAGGATGAAGACATATATTCATGCATAGGGATTTGAAATTTTGCAATCAATTGTAGATGGATACACAACACTAGCAGTTCCGTCGACAAATGACAAAGCAATGGAAATCGGTCAGAATAATTCCAAATCCACAAATTCACTTTTGAATGGTCTTGGAGAATTGATATTCACCAAAGTTGCACATTGTAAATCCGCTAAAGAGATTTGGGAAAAACTTCGAAATATTTATGAAGGAGATTCAAAAGTCAAAGCAACAAAGCTTCAAACTTACAGAGGTCAGTTTGAACAACTAAAGATGAAGGAAGATAATTGTTCAAAAGGTACCGAGATCTCTTCCTATGAGATTTGACCCTAAGATATCAACACTAGAAGAAAGAGTATATCTAAACTGAATAAGCATGGACGAACTACATGGTATCTTCATAGCATATGAAATGAGAACTGAACAGGAAAATCCAGATATAAAAGAAGCAGCCTTCAAAGCATCCAAAAAGTCAAAGAAAAAGGGAAAGAAAAAAGAAAAAGAACATAGCAGCACCAATGACGTCTTGAAAGATGATGAAGAAGTGGCCAACTTTGTTAGAAGATTGAACAAGGGAACCAACGACAGGTATAGAGGTAAGCTTCCTTTGATTTGTTTTAATTATGATGGTATTGGTCATTTTGCTAACAAATGTCCTCATATGAAAAAGAGAAATGATGAAGGTTACTCAAATAGAAAACAAACATATAAAAACAAAAGAACCACAAATAAAGTTTTCAAGAAAAGCTTATGCACCAAAGAATACATCTCATCATCAGATGAAGATGAAGTCAGTGACAGTGAGACATAAAGAGTTCTATTCATGGTAATAGAAGAATCTGATAAAGAAGACTCCAAAGAAGAATATGAAGAGGATGAAGAAGAATATGAAGATGCAGAAGTTGACTACTAAGACGAATTGTTGTGTGCCATAGAAGTTATCAAAAGAGAAAAGAAGAAAAACAAGAAACTACAAGCAGAACTAGACAAGAAAGAAGACACTCATGAACTAGAAAAAATGATCACAAATTTGAAGGTTCAAATTGAAGAAGATAAAAGAATTGAAGAAGCACTCAAAGAACAACTAGAAGGAAGATACATGATCATTGGAAATTTGGAAGTAAAGATTGTCACATTAAGAAAGGATATTCAAAAGAAAAATATGCAGAACAACTCAAAAGTTTTGAATGACATTATCAGCAGTCAAAAGCCTCATCATGACAAGTCCGGACTTGGACACAATCAAACAGAAAAGGGATCAAGCTCCAAAACAAAAGGACAAGAAACATATCCAAAAAACTATGGAGAAACAATCAAAGGGGATAGGAAGGTCTACAAAGAAAATTACAGGGACACTCCTCCACCGAGAAGATTCAGATTTCAGAATCAATGACTGACAAAAAAAAATAAGCCTCAAGAAGAAGAAGGAAAAAAACAAGCCTTAGATTTCAGATTTCAGAATCAGTACCTCCTTTCAGAAGATCTTCGACTCCCAGGTATCAAACTATATTTTTTGGTTTATGTTATGCAGGTAATAATTTTGGACATAAAGCTGTGAATTGCAGAGCTAACAACATGAACATAAACAACTTTGAAAGTCATACACAAAAGGGTTATCCAAGAAGGCCTAGTGAAACACATAGAAAAAATTACAACAGGTTTGAATCTCTGAGCACTGAAGTGGAATGCTACAAATGTAAAAAAATTGGACACATGGCCAAATATTGTAGAATGAGAGTCCCTCCTAGAGAACCATAACAAAACAACAACAGTCACAGACAGGAACCTCAGAAAAGGACATGGATAAGAAAGCATAATCAATATAGTAATGAAGAATGCACACTCGCTCTACAAGCTAAGTAGGAGAAACGTGGTTGGTATGTTGATAGTGGTTGTTCAAAACACATGACAGGTGATAGAGGCAAGTTTCTTACATTAAGAAAGGAAAGAGATGGATCGATCTCCTTTAGAAATGATGATTCAACTAAAATCATTGGAAAAGGCACAGTCAGAATTGGGAATAGTAATACCAAGGAAGAAAATGTTCTACTCGTAGAAGATATGAAACATAATCTTCTAAGTGTGAGTCAAATGTGTGACTAAGGTCATAAAGTTACTTTCGATTCACAAAAGTGCAAGATAAGAAAAGAAGGTTCAGGAAAATTGATTGCAACAACTGTGAGAACTTAAAGCAACATATATGTATTAAGTGAAATTGGAAATGAAAAGTGTTTCCTAGGAAAGGAAGATGAAAGTTGGCTATGGAACAGAAGAATGGGTCACATACATTTTGATAACCTTGTCAAATTCAGCAAAAGGGAAGAAGTTAGAGAAATGCCCTAGCTCATGAAACCATCCAACACTTTATGCAAGCATTGTCAACAAGGAAAGAAAAAAAAGACTAGGTTCAAATCAAAGGAATATTCAACGACAAGACCACTAGAAATTGTGCATACTGATGTAGTTGGACCAACTACAACAAAGGGTTTAAAAGGTGATAAATACTTTATGTTATTAGTTTATGATTATACAAGAATGACTGCATTTTTCTTCCTCAGGAATAAGTCAAAAGCTTTTGAAAACTTCAAGGTCTATAAGGAAATGGTTGAAAATGAAATGGATTCAAAAATCAAATGCTTGAGATTTGATAATGGAGGAGAGTTCACTTCAAAGGAATTTATGGAATACTGCAACATGCATGGAATAAAAAGGCAATTCTCCATTGCTAGGACGCCTCAACAAAATGGAGTTGTTGAAAGAAAGAACAAGACAATACATGAAATGGATCAAACAATGCTAATGGATTCCAAATTGACATATATCTTTTGGACACAGGCAGTGCATACAACAGTTCACATTAAAAAAAAATTAATGCTCAGAAACAACACTGACAAAAATCCCTACGAGCTATGGAAAGGAAGACCAACAAATATAAAGCACTTCAGAGTTTTTGGAAGCAAATGATACATCAAAAGAGAAGATGGAAGAATGTGAAAGTTTGACTCTCGTGTGGACAAAGGAGTACTTGTTGATTACTCAAGTACAAGGAAAGTATACAAGTGTTACAACCTGAGATTGAACAAAGTTGTGGAAAGCATCAACGTAACAATTGATGAAACATGTAGACAAGAATTAAAGGAAGAAGAAAATGACTCAATGGAACAACTTTACGAAAAAGAAGTAGAAGAGGAAGATGAAGAGAATCCGACAAAAGCAGAAGAGCAAGTTCAAAAAGTGCCTCCAAAGATACCTAACAAACGAGTACAAAAGGATCATCCTTCAGATCAGATTATCGGAAACAAAGATGCAAGAGTTGAGACTAGAAGAAGAATCTGTTCACCAGAACAAACACACCTAGCACTCTCATCTACGATTGAACCAAAATGTTTTAAAGAGGTCAACAAGGATGAATTTTGGAATAAAGCCATGGATGAAGAATTGGATCAAATAGAGAAAAATGACACTTGGGAATTGGTTCCAAGACCAAAGAATAAGAATGTGATTGGCACAAAGTGGGTATTCAGGAATAAATTGAATGAATATGGACAGGTTATAAGAAACAAATCTAGATTGGTATGTAAAAGATATGCAAAGGTTGAAGGAATCAACTTTGAAGAGACATTTTCCCCAGTTGCCAGAATGGAAGCAATCCGATTTCTTTTAGCTTATGCATGCTCCAAAAATATTAAAGTGTATCATATGGACATGAAATCATCTTTTCTGAACGAAGAAATTGAAGAAGAAGTCTACATTGAACAACCAAAAGGATTTCAGTTATCAGAGAACACATATTATGTGTGTAAATTGAAGAAGGCCTTGTATGGTCTAAAACAAGCTCCTAGAGCATGGTACTCTAGACTAGATAAATATCTACAGTAGGCAGGGTTTAGAAAAGGAAGTGCATATAATAACCTCTACATCAAGGTAACTCAAGATAGTATTTTATTAATTGAAGTTTATGTTGATGATATTATTTTTGGAAGTACTGATGACAGGTTAAGCCAGATATTTGCAAACGACATGCAAAATGAATTTGAAATGTCATTACTTGGAGAACTATCCTTCTTTCCGGGTCTTCATATACATCAAAACAATCAAGGAATTTTTATTTCTCAAACCAAGTATATCAGAGAAATGCTAAAGAGGTTCGGAATGGAAGATTGCAAACCAGTTATCACTCCCATACAAACTAGTTGCAAGTTGAGAAAAGATGATGATTCAAAGTCTACAGATAAGAGGAAATACATGTCAATGATTGGTAGCCTACTATATGTGACAACATCCAAACCATATGTAATGCAGTCAGTTGGACAAGTGGCATGATTTCAAGCAACACCAAACATCTATTATAAGCAGTGAAGAGGATTTTCAGATATCTCAAAGGAACAAAAGAGTTTGGATTATGGTATCCAAAAGTAAAGGATCTATCACTTATTGCCTACAGAGATGTAGATTGGGCAGGTTGCATTGATGACTGACGAAGCACCGATGGAGCAAAGTTCTACGTGGGTGAGTGTTTAGTATCATGGCTAAACAATAAATAATCATCAATATCTTTATCTACAGTCGAGGCAAAGTATATTGCAGTAGCAACATGTTGTACATAGGTTCTATGGATGAAAAAAACTCTGATAGATATACATGTTGAGTATGATGAGCCCACTCCAATATATTGTGATAATACAAGCACCATCAATATCTCAAAGAACCTGATGATGCACTCCAAGACGAAGCAAATTCTAATCAAGTATCACTTTCTACGAGAACAGGTTGCAGAAAAGAACATCATAGTTGAATATGTGGGCACAAAAGAACAAGTGGCAGCCATCTTTACAAAACCGCTTCCACAGGAAGCCTTTGAGTATCTTCACCAGAGACTCAAAGTAATTCATACTCCAAAATTAATTCTTTTTAATGCTTATCTTATATGTCTTAAATTTACATGAGGAAGCACCATAAAGAGGACAATTCAGGTCAGGAGATCAGTTTTAGGAAGAGTTCAGTCAGGGGGAGTATCCCCAAGGACAGTTCAGTTAGGGGGAGCAACCCCGGATGGAAGGATACCTTTGCCATTGATGACAAAGGGGGAGAGATTTATCAAATTCATAGGACATAGGCATGGTTCCAGGGGGAGCGATGGTCACAGGGGGAGAATGATTGATATGAATTCAGTATTGCATCAGAGTTTTTCCATCAATGCCAAAGGGGGAGATTGTTGATTAATTGGGTTGGTTGTCATTGATGTCAACCCTTGAAGAAAGTCCGATAGTGAATTCCATTAGCACAGAGGTTTGGGTAATGGAACCAAGATTTTTTTTATGGATAATGGTATGAGTTTTGATATATTTGCAAGTAAGACTATTCTAGATGGATAGTACATGTCATGCCATTTCCGGTGGTATATGGAATGACACATAACTCCTCACGGTTAGAGAGTTATGGCCATGTGAAGTTGGAGAACCTTCATGAGTCATCTAGAAGCCCCAAAAATTCAAAGTGTTTGCAAAAGAAATTATTTAAATAATAAAGTTAATGGAGAAATCCCTAAAATAAGGAAAGTGGGATGCTACATGAAAGTAGAAATAAGAGGCAAGGCTCTCTCATTTAATCACACTTGAACACATTGAATATATTTTGTTGTGTAAGGCTTATTGCAAGTACTCATTGATACATCTGAAGTTGCAAAAGTCTAAGGTAGTACGAAGGGTTGATGACGAAAGTTTCAGAATTACAACAAATACAAAAAACCCTAATTTCTAAGGCGTACACGATCTGACAATGTATTAGGGTGCATACATACACGGGCTGACAGTGTATTAGGGTGCGTACATACCTGGGATGACAGTCTATTAGGGTGCATACATGTTGGTAAATCCATGGAAACTTGAAAAGATGAAGATGCAGAGTTCTAGATTCTGAGATCAAGCTCCGAGGAAGGTCTAAAGTGCTCAGATGCATCAGAGCTATCCATTGGTCAAAAGGTATGTCTTATTTCTATGAATAGTTGGATTTTGATGTATGCATGAGAAATGGTTATGGAGATTTTAGAATTCTCCCTAGAGAGACTAGTGGTTGCATGAGATCTTCTGTATAAGTTAGATCTACAAAAATATAGTACTGGTACATTTATCATTGATAATTCTTATTGAGGCACATCTTGTATTTCTTGGCATATGGCTAAGGTTTTTTTGGTATATGGTTGAGAGCTTGTATTGGTTGATATATTGAGAGGCTGAATATCAGAAAGGGTTTGAAGTCTAGATCATGTGAGAGCTATTATACTTATTAATGATTACACACACTTATGGCACATGACTAGAGAGAGATATGTATGAGGATGCATGCACATGGTACATATATAGTTTGGATACAATGACAGGTTACAGATCTATGTGGAAGAAGTTACACATGGTTAGAATTTTTCAAAAAAAAAAGGAAACCTTATTTTTCAGAAGGAATACGCAGGTTGCATATCAGTTTGGTCACGTACATACACGTGCTACATAATATATAGGGAGAATACCTACGCGTGCGGCAACACTACAAGTTGCGTACCTGTTGTATTTTTTCTATACATGTTCATATCAAGTACAGATTGATTACGAGGAAGTTGTACAGGTTGGCTGCAGGTCAGTGGTACAGATTGATACAATTGTACAATGGTATATCTCACAGTGATAGTTTGATAGTGGTTCCATCATTCTCCTTCTAATTCAGGGTGGTTAGACGGGGCACAGACAAGTGGTTGTAGCCACCTTCCGGTTGTATCCAGGAAACATAGGGGGTTGTAGCCTCCTTTTGGTTGTAGCCATAGAATTGGGGAGTTGGAGCTTCCCTCAGGTTGTAGCCTGAGAAACTAGGGGGTTGGAGCCTCCTTCCAGTTGCAGTTGGAAACCAAAGGAAGTTGGTGCTTCAAATGAATGTAATTCTTCAATACATATAAGAAAAAAAATTCCATGGTTTTCTCCTGCTTTGGGTTTCCACGTAAAAACACTGGTGTATTGTGTATGTGTATGATTTTCATTTGTTCATTGTTTATTTACACTTTAAATATTGGATGATAATGCTACATTGATTAAAAAGGATTAAATTTTTCTCTTACTGATTCACCCCCCTCTCAGTAATCCAACACACATGTGGACCATGTTGATGGAGCTTTGCAACTCCTTAGGGACAACCAAATATTCCTCAAATGTTCCAATTGTACTCTTGGTGCCTTATAGGTAGAATAACCAGGTCACATAGGGGTGTTAGTGGATATGAATAAAATTGAGGCTATGAAGGATTGACCACATCCCATGACTTTGAAAAGATTATAACGTTTCTGAGGCTCACAAGTTACTACTGAAAAATTGTAAAAAACTATGGATGAATATCAACACCCTTAATTTCCATGCTCAAGAAGAATTCCTTTGTATGGAACAAGGCACTTGAGTAAGTCTTTTTCTCCTTAAAGGAAGCTATCTGTACTACCCTAGTCTTAGTTGTGCCTGATTTCACTGAGTCTTTTGTCTTGGAATGTGATGCTTTAGGCTACGACATTGAAGTTGTATTGATGCAAGAAGGGTGTCCCTTGGCATTCATTAGTAAACAATTGTGTGGCAAAAATTTAGGCAAGTCCACCTTTGAGAAATAGATGATGGTTATCTTCTATGTTGTTGATATGTGTTTTCAATATCTTGTTGGGAGGTGCTTCTAGATCAAGATAGACAATCAAGTTTGTATTATTTTCTAGAACATAAGTTATCATCACCTGAGCAACATAAGTGGGTTACTAAAGTGCTTGGGTATGATTATGAAATCATATATAAGAAAGGAAAAGAGAATGTAATAATTGATGCTTTCCCTAGGAAATATGAGGATGAAGGATCTCTCTTTGTTATATATGTACATGTACTTGATTGGCTTGTTGAAGCCTACCAAGAACGTTTCAAAATGACAAGGTGATTCAACTCATCAATAAGCTTAAGGAGGATCTCGACCCCCCTAAAGCCTATACTTGGAAACATGGTACCTTTCACTAACAATGCATCTTTCTAGTATCGATCTATGCTTTAAAATAAAGGGTGTTAGAAGAGATACATTCATCTTCAACGATGGGTTATTTTGGTTTCCACAAAACCTATACAAGCATGAAGCGCTCTTTCTTTTGGGAAGGCATGAAAAAAGACATCCAAACTTTTGTAGCCTCATGTGGAACGTATCAAATGTATAAGGGGGTGATGGTGAAGAATCCAAGGGTATTGTAGCCATTTTCGACACCAAGCACTATATGGACTAACATTTCTATGGATTTTATAGTGGGCCTTCCAACAACTAGCAACAAATTGGTCATCATGGTGTTATTCAACTACCTTTCCAAATATGCTCCTTTGTATGCCTTGCCACACCCATTTACACCCTCCATAGTTTCCCAAGTTTACATGGATTAGAATTTTAAGTTACATGGTATGCCCACTTCCACGTTGTTAGACCGTGACCCCACATTCACTAGTAAATTTGGCAAGAGCTATTTTAACTCCAATGTACCTAGTTGAAGTAAAAGCAACCACTTAGGCACCCTACCATTCATGATTATTTTGTTATAAGATATTGAATGGTAGAATGATCAATGTGCACAAATACAGGGTAACCAATAATGTAATGATAAAATTTATCGATTGAATGGACAACAACAAGAAATTAGTTTTCTCTTACTGTATAATTGAGCTATGTTGGAGCAAGATTCATACTGATGATGTAAATGGCATATGGTTTATGCTCCTCTCATTGTCCAAGCACTTCTCCAATAATTTCATCTGAAGCATTTTTCGAGATATGGAATGGCAAGGACCAATCCAACCCCCATAACATTGATGCTATAGATAACTTTTCTTTCAAGGTTTTAAAGGTAACCTAATAGAAAATAGTCCAACAAAATTCTATATATTTTGAGATCACTATAAATAATGGTGATGCAATCTTAGTGAAATTTTATATGAAATGATGATAATATCCTACATGGCCTAAGAAGCTATTTACATCCTTCTGAGTTGTTGGGACTCAAAGTTTGGTGATTACTTCAATTTTTGTAGGGTCTACTTGGATACCAGTGGGAGATATATGATGCATAAGAACACTTCCCTTCGTAAGTAGCATGTGACATTTTTCATGACTATTATTGGATAAATTGGTAAATGCAGACATAAACTAATCTCCCTAGATCCACCTGGATCTAGAACAAAACAAGACAAGACATGACACTTTCCCTAGGTTTCTACCATTGAATTTATCACCAAAGAAGGAGTGTATGACATACCTTTATATATAGCTTCCCTATATCTCTGTTGTTCGTGCTTCTCTCTGATGCTCTTGTGAGATCRTATCTGCAATGACACAAACCAACCAAAGTGAAAGCAACAATTGTAGATTCAATGGAAACCTAAACACGTGATCAAGGAGTCATGTAATAAAACACTAATGATTTTATGGGAAAGAAACATGCCGCTATATCATATTAAGTAAAAGTGGAAGATACAACCAAAGTGCCTTGATGTCCCAAGTTCCCTTTCAGTGGTCCTTTGTTCCAACACACACATACACTTGCTCCGAATTTGTATGAAGATAATCCACAAAGCTTGATGGAAAAATGGAGACCTCAAGAATCAATTGTATTAGAATTATTCACACAGTCTTCAACCTATTCTTTGCTCAGTCTTTCTTGACCTTGCTTAACCTTTTCCATGAGAAATCCATTATTATATAGGAGAAGATGAAGTGGTTACTAGGATGAGGATGATCTCAGAAAAGCCAGTAAGATCACAACCATACAGATGCCACCTCACATTCTAGAAGATTCTCCTTCTAGAAACTTCTAGAAACTTCTTCCTTTTCTTAGCTTCAAGCGTCATTGCAACCTACCTATATAGCAACATGCAGAAATCCTGCAGGCCAGGCATAGAGTAGCCTGCAAAAATCAAGGATTTCTGCACTGTGTACCACTGTCAGCCTGCGACGTCATTCTAGAAATGTGCCTTGTAGGGGAAGAACTTATCCATTTTCCTCATGTGAAAGATTGTTTTGGAAGCCTGAACACATGCCTATAGGGTCATCATCAGAGTGACCAAAATAATGTGTAAAAGAATTCCCCCCAAAGTATGAGGGTGGAACATGTGACAATTGAAATACTTTGTAAAATGCGTGTGTGTGTCGGGAACAAGGAGCACACCAATCAGGAACCTGCAACCAATCAAGCATCTACATAGAATTATACCATTTTTGAGGTAGGGATTCCCATGCTCAGATCACGAGTGATTGAAATCATAAATGCAAGCCATGGCCACCAATTATACACTGTGGATCCATGTCGTCAAGATTCTACATAGCCAACATAAATACACCATGGATCTATGTATTAGAAAGTGTAAATTCAGACACAACCACGAGACATACAAAGTGGATTTGTGTGTCAATTCAAATCATAAATACTCCATCACAACCTGGGTCAAAAAGATAAGATCCATGGTCTTCAATCCCGTCATCCGTAAGTATGAATCTAACCATGCGATTACAGGTGCTGAAGTCGAACATGGTAGAAACCACTTGATTACCAGTCATTGATGAAAACCGTTAACAAGTGCGAGGGAAATCACCATTGATGTCAATGAATCCCAAGGTACCTTAGTACAATCCAATGAATGTGAATAAATGAGATGAAGTCGAACACTCGATGAAATCTCTCGATCAGGGACCAATGATGTGAATCCACTGTCGAGAGCAAAGAAACCTGCCATTGAGGCATGCAGGATCTAAGGTACTAAACGATTTCTAAGTCTTGTTCCCAGATGATGAGTTGAATTAGACAAGAAAAAGACTCTTCAGAGGAGGGCCTTGATGTATCCCCCATCATTGACATGAAATAAGTAATAGATTAAGGGTAGATCAAAGTATGAAAATGATTCGAAACTGACACAGGGAAGGCCGACATGGTAAGAAATGACAATGTAGATGACCAACTTGAGGGAGGGATTGTTTGGACTTCTCTTGAACATATGAATGAAATGACACTGGTCTTGGCAGCATTGACTCAAAGACAACCCAAGATATGAATTCGAAGAAGGCCAGACGAGAGACAAATGGATTTCCCAACCCAGATTCAAATGACGAAGGGGGTGCCATGTTCAAGAGCGACACATTTCTTTCTGAAATTCCCCCCCACCATTTATGGTGAGTACCTCTTTATTTTTACACAAGCTTGAAGAGGATAACATATGCTTGTAATGTAATCTCATCCTTCGGACGAGTCCCTCGGAGTATTTTTAACGAACCCTAAGAAGGAGTGGTTCGGTCCCATGTGGGTCTTTTGATGTTTGTTTAACGAGTCCAAAGATAGAAAACTCGGGGGTTTTTCATGTTTATAGAGTCTAAAAAACACTTTAAAGAGAACTCTCTTAGTTCCTTTTTCGTAAAATAGTTCGACAGGACCGAAAAAGTGATAAACTATCACCCATCGAATGTTTTATTCAAATACTTTTACGAGCATGAACATAACAAGGTCGCTCGACAATCTTTTCATTTTTACGGAGTCTGAAAAGAGCTTAAATGATACTCCATGTGTGTCATTTTTTGTGTTACCAAGACGAGTACGAAAGGACAACAAAAGTATACTTGGTTGCATTCTCATAAATTTTTGAGCACGAGAACGAACGAAGAGTGAACTCGAGGTTTTACTAAAAAACCCTAAAAAGTATTGATATGCGTAATGAAGAGAAAACAAATTACGGAACAAAGATCCATACTCCATTAATTAGGACTCTAGTCTTCTTCCTGCAAGAAACAAGACACTCACGAGACTATTAGTTTTGAGGGTTTATAACCAAACACATTTATATAATATAAAATATTATGAAAAAAGGTAAAAAATGAAATAAATAAGAGTAAGAGCTCTCGTTTACCATTTCATTTGTATTTGGTCAAGAACTTGTCTAAAACCCCCTTTTTCACCCCTTACTTCGGTGGTCAATTGCGAGGAGCACATGCGATCAATCGACGAATGGTTTCCGTGAAAACAATAAGTTCTTCATCTTGTTCCTTTTCAATGGTTTAAAATTTATTTTTGGTGGTCAAAAATGATTTTTTTGGGCGATTTTTGGGCCGGTAGGTGTGTGTTGGGGCCGCCTTAGGTGGCCAATATTGGGCCCTGTGGAAATCAAAGATTTCCGCAAGTGCCCAATGGTTTTCCTGTGGAAATCCCACACTGTAACTGAAGCTCAGTTGCGGTGGCCGAAAACCAAAAAATAAAAGCAAGCGTTGAACCAAAAAGAATTCCAAAAAAGCTGGATAAGGGTGCTAACTGTCCTCTCTTACTTCCATGCAGGTGTTTGATTGCAAAAATGTTGGAATGGAGAGAACATGAGCATGAAGATGATGACTCAATGGCTTTGAATGATCCAGGAACCATTAATTCTCTTTGACAATGTGGCCTATTGAAATTTTTCAAGATCCAGGGCATGAGAGCCCAACAGAGACTATTAGAGTACTTGGTCCATATGTGGGACGCGAAACAACAATTATTTCACATGGGTGTTCATGTTCTTTCCTTGGACATTGAGGACATCTATTTTCTGATAGGTTTATCCCATCGTGGGGCATGTGTGACTCTGACAAGGGGTTGAGGTGGTGGATTTCCGATGAGCAAGTATATCCATCGGCACTGTGAACCTGATGTCGAAAGGTGCAAAGGTAAAGTTGTTATCCGAGGTGTGCAGGATCTGACTCTCATAACCATCCTCTTTACCATTGCACAAATGGCAGGAAGTGCATCACCGCACATGGCACTCCAGAGTTATTTTCAATATTCCATCGAATGTCTGGAACCTCAAGTATTCAATTAGTGTGACGGTGTGCTCCATAGTATGAAGACACAACTCACTAAAAGCAAGAGAGGAGACCTAAAGAAGTTTGGGTATGGGTCCATTTTGGTATATTTATTCTTAGAAAGAGTCCCTCATTTGCGGCTATAGGTAGAGTGGGGAATGCCAGCCCCACGAGACCCAAGAATGAAATGGTGGTGTGACCTTATGGCTTGACACGTAGTGGGCCCTATTATCAAGTACAATGATGCATTTTTTGATTGGTTAAGGCCCCAAATCTTGATGATTGATGATTCTGCGTATGCCGGCCTGGAATTTCGGGGTGATCCCGACTTGGCTCTCCCTGAGGGATTTCAGTGGGGAGATCTAGGTAAGAAAGACATTTTGTTCTTTATAGTGTTTTGTGGTTTTTAGGATATTATATGTTTTTTGTGTTTTCGATCTAAAGACTAATCAGAGACTTTTGACTATGCAGATGTAGGGCTGCATCGACCTCCGGGCACATATCCGATTCAAAGGCGAGGAGAGGCACGTGTGGTAGCAGGGTGGGATGCCGACGACTATGAGGCAATGGAGCATAACTTAGAAGTCTTGACGACAGGCATCCCCGACATGTTGATCGAGGAGGTCCCGAGGCGTTATCAACGCCATACTATAGGCGTGTCTGGCTCACTTAGTCGGTTACTTCGCATGGTAGCACATGCAGTAGTGTGCTATCGCAAGAAAAATCCATGATGCTATTTTATAAGAGCCATGGGCTCTATATTTTGATATTTTGGTCATTGGATGGAAAACACTTTTTGTAAAACATTTTCATTATATATATACATGAGGCTTCTACCGACTTACTCTGATTTTATATACAATGTGTAATGTGTGATTGGATTTATAAATGTCTCAAATGCCTGTCTAACACATAATTAGCTAGAGCATCAGTTAATGTATTTAGACATCTAGGAATGTGTTGATATTCAATATAATCAAAATAATGTTCCAAGAGGCGAATTCATAGATATACCCATAACAAAGTAGGACTTTAGATAGTGTAGACATTACTTAATTGGAGCACTACTAGCTGCGAATCAAGTCGTACAACGAAGTGACAAATCCCAAGTGAGATAGCATCGGTCAATAATTTAATGACTGCGATATATTCTGCGATATTATTGGTTGCACGACCGAGGTAAACACATTGTAAACTGATAAGTTCGTTGATGGGTGCATATATTTCCCAAGCAACAGAAGCTAGGTTCTGAGTACTACAACTAGCACCATTGGTGAAGCCAATATAGGGTAGAGAAGACGTCGACATCTAGAAACCAAGCACAATGCAAGGTAAGAATTTGGGGTTCGAAACCAAATAATGAAAAACACACAAAAGTAACACACAAGAGTATGGTACAGTAAAAGTACAAACACTCATGCAGAGACAATCTAAGCATAATACTTCTTCAAGTAAATCCCATTTCTGGGTTCACTCAAAGGAATGCCATCATAATCTACTAACTCATAAGCTCCCTTCTCTAACACTCGTTTGACGATATATGGACCACGCCACATAACTTCGAATTTTCCGGCTCCTAGCAGATCACGATCTTGTTCATAGAGGAGAACTAGATCTCCCTCAGAGAAAACATGCAACTTGACATGCTTGTCATATTGGGATTTTACACGTTTCTTCTGGGTTTCAATAACT
>SNQJ01S0012750.1:232643-259852 GCA_010110895.2 Picea sitchensis | reverse complement strand
GTACAAGCACTCATGTAGAGACAATCTAAGCATAATACTTCTTCAAGTAAATCCCATTTCTGGGTTCACTCAAAGGAATGCCATCATAATCTACTAACTCATAAGCTCCCTTCTCTAACACTCGTTTGACGATATATGGACCATGCCACATAACTTCGAATTTTCCGGCTCCTAGCAGATCACGATCTTGTTCATAGAGGAGAACTAGATCTCCCTCAGAGAAAACATGCAACTTGACATGCTTGTCATATTGGGATTTTACACGTTTCTTCTGGGTTTCAATAACTAGGGTGGCATCACGATGGGTCTCATCTAATTGCATAAGATACAATAGATGTTCCTCTTCGACAGAGGTGTTCGGGAGAAGTTCGACGACTAGCTTCAAAGATGGTATTTCACATTCAATTAGGAGAAGGACTTCAATGTCGTAGACTAGTTGAAAGGGGGTAAATCCTGTAGCAGACTTCATAGACTTCCGATAGGCCCATAATGCCGAAAACAACATCATGTGCCAGGTGGTCTTATTGATTCCTATTATTCGATGAAGCATAGTGATAAGGATTTTATTTATTGCTTCAAATTGGGCGTTGGCCTGTGGATAGTAGGGGATTGAGTTTTCATGCCGAAGACCCAACTTGTTGGTAAGTTTATATATCATAAAGTTTCAAAAATGGCTATCGTGATCAGTAACGATAGCTTGTGGGATCTCGAATCGAGTAATAATATGATTAAATATGAAAAGGGATACAATTTTCCCATTATTGTCGAATGCGGGCATTGCCTCGGCCCAACAATAAGAAATTACAGTGGTCTTGCGTAATGAGATATAATGTCAGAAACATAGGACAGCTTGAACAACTGCCAAGGCCATTTTTTCAACATGTAAATATTTGGCTTCGGTAGTCATGAGACTCCGACTAAAATAATAAATGACATGTTCGTCATGCGAATCATCTTTTTGGACTAGAACCATGGCGATGGTAAAGTCCGAAGCAAAGAGATAAAGGAAGTAATATCAACTATAATCGGGTGGGAAAAGTAATGGGGTACGGGTTAAAGTCAGTTTCAAAGCTTCGAAAGCTTTGTTGGCAGTGGAATCCCATACGAACTCAGAACCTTTCTTGAGCACTCGAGTAAATCCGAGTGTTAATTGAGCATAGTTTGGGATGAAACGACGCAAAATTTTTTCCTTCCCTTGCAAACTTTGAAGCTGGAGAAGTGAAGAAGGAGGAGGGATATTGAGGATCGCCTCGACCTTCAAATAATCGACCCTGATCCCCTGGCGTGACACGATAAAACCTAGAAGTCGACTGGAATCCACACAGAAAACACATTTGTGTGGGTTTAAGCGTATACGATAGAACTGACAACGAAGGAAAATGGCTCGAAGGTGTGCCAGATGGTCACTACGATGCATGGAATGCGTCGGTAGGTCATCTAGATATGGATGTACAATGTGATTAATGTCATGAAAAGCATAAGACATGTCACGTTGAAAATTCGCACCGACGTTCTTTAAACCAAAGGGTAGTTTCTGGTAGGCAAAGGTGCCCCAAGGACAAATAAAAGCGGTTTTCTGTTGATCCGCGGGCAAGATGTTGATTTGATTATAGCTGGAGAAACCATCCATTAAAGAGAATATTTCAGTCTCGGCACAATCGTCGACGATCTAGTCAATGAAGGGGGTGGGAAAGTTGTCCTTAGGACAAGCTTGATTTATATCCCTATAATCGACACAGACATAGATCGTACCTTGTTTCTTGTTAATCAAAATGAGATTGGATACCTAATTAGTTAAAGCCACATGACAAATAAAGCCAACTTTAATAAGTTTTTCAACTTCAAGCTTAATAGAAACTGCTTTACGGGAGTGTACCAGATGAAGTCTCTGTTGGACGAGTCTAGCGCCCGGGTACATCTTAATTTTGTGTACAACAATATCAGGGTCAATACCCGACATTTCTTCATAGCTCCAAGCGAAGATGTCACGAAACTCTTGGAAAACTGATTTATATGCGACAACCTCATCAATGGAGAATGAAGCTCCGATGTGAACATTTTCAACAATCCCAGGTTTAATGGATATGTCGAGGGGGATGGTGGGCGAAATGTTACTTAATTTCCCTTCATATAACATGTCGTGTGACGACTCGGGAACAAAGGAAATGAAAAAAATGGTTGATGAAGTCGAGATCCATTGGTAACTCTCAAAGGTGTGTTGTTTGAGGAAGAGAATGGAACGATGATGTCCATCATCCCAAGGGGTGTCTTCCATCGACATAACCGACATAATCATCTCGTCCGTGGGAAAAATAACGTGGAAGGGGTCAGGAGAGGATTCATCGAGAGAGAGGGTAGAAGGGGTTTCTTATTGAATGGCTTGATATGTGGATTCAATTGGACTTAAAGGAATTTGGTTGCTGTAGCAAGGATAATGACCAGGTTCAGGTATTACCCATGAGTCGGAATATGTGTGAATTTGGCGAACCGAGGTGGAAATCATGTTGATCGAGGCAACCAAAGGAGGTGGAAAATTGAGAGGTGGGATCAGGAACATGCCCATCAGAGTGGAATCTTTAAGTAGGCCCACACCAACGTTCTCATACCTAGGAGGTATCTTCGCGATAAAAGGTACATTGCTAGTATGGGTGTCAGAGTTGAAAAAGGCTATCTGGTCGACAGTGATGACCTTTCCTTGATGTGGAAAATGTAAAATGTGAAAAAGGGTAGACACAATGACGTGCATCGCATCAATCCAACTACGACCAAGTAAGAGGTTATAATCGAGAGGTGCATCAAAGACCTCAACTTCAACGTTGATCGATTTTCCTTCCAATGTAATAGACAACGAAGGAAGTACACCGTAGGGTTTAAAGCCAGATCCATTGAAGGCTTTAAGCATGCTATGTGATTTAGTAAGAGGAGGAGAGTCGATGGCTTTGCAATAGGCAATAGACATTACACACATGGAGGCACCCTCATCAATAACAGTCCTACAGATGTTCTTGTCGGAGACAACAACTTGTATTTGGAATGATAGTTGAGGGGGGAGTCTTGGAATGTGATCTTCGAGGTAAAAAATTATCAAATTGGTATCCGTAGGATCAATTCCACTGATAGACTTTAGCAGTGCCTTCCGTTGAGTAGGGAAAATTTGGAGGACTTCGAGAGCCGACATCGCAGAAGGTGCTTGCGCCATATCTTCTATAATACTGTAATTCTGAGCAGCACGTGCATGAGGGTTGAAGGCAGACTTTCGAACAACACCCTTTGGGGGAGGGTGAAGAACTGTATCGAGACTCGATCATTTGAGATGAAGAGGACTGTTGGGAGGTGAAGTTGAAGGAGGTTGTTGAACCAATGAAGGTTGTATATCGTCAACCTTCTCCTTTGAGGAAGAATAATCTTTGGCTCGAGTGGTCAGTGTAACGTCATTCTTTCTGGAATCACCAGTACACATGAGTACATAAGAAGTAGTGGAGGGAGAGGGTTGGTCATGGATGACTAGTTGGGCCTACTATTAAGAAGGGAAAGGTTGAGACAAAACGACAGGTGTGGGAGGTTTCACGGTCCCTTGGAGGAACTAAGTAACCTCGACCCGTCTTGGATAATCTTTCGTATAGTGATCGTCACCACATATAAGGCAAGGGTATCGGGGTTTGCGCTTATCCTTATCATCAACAGGTTGGGTTTTGGATTTCTCAGATTGCAGGTTATTTTTATCCTCCTTATTCTTACCCTTCCTTTTTTAGACTTATTTTTTCTGGCAGGGGTAGATTGAACAGAGTTAACCTCAGAGGTTTTTCCAGTGGGAGGAGTAGGAGAAAGAGAATTTTGAACATTAAAAGCATTAGACTTGGGGTTAGTGGGAGAGGCTTGTGTATTTTTAGGTTGAGCATGGAAAGTGCCAATCACACCATTAGCCGCATGAGAAGCAACATGAGTAGTTGAAGTAGAGGTAGTAGAAGGGTGAGGTGCATCAGGGAGTAAGTCCTAAAGAGTACCCGTTTGTGAATAAAAGAGGTCGAGGTACTAAGTGCGACTGATATCTTGTTCTTCGGTGACAACTCCACCCATGGAAATATCACGAGAGATCTCATTCACGAATGATTTCATGAACCACTTTGCCAATAACTGATCGAGAAGATCGAGTTTGATAAAACGTCATCTTTGTCTCCACTCATGAATGTGATCAGAGATGTGAGTGGCCTTAGTTTGTTTGAAGGAAATCAGGATATTGGTTCCTTTTCATAATGGATCGGTAATTGGTAGTGTGTAAGAAAATCCATGGCTAGTGTATTAAAGTCAGTGAAGAAACCTTGTGGTAGTTCTATATACCACTTTGCAGCCAAACCCGTGAGAGTTTGTTGGAAGAGTCGTAACCGAATGGAATCATCCATAAAAGAGTTGGATGAACACTAAAGGTGGAAATTCATGACATGGTTGTTCAGATCCTCTCCTGGTTTACCGTTAAATTTTGGGATGTCGGACGATAATTTGGATGGTATAACAGACCAATGGGGAGAATGTAGGATATGATCATTCAAGATTCTAGACAAATCAGGTAGATCCAAAGTGGCTAAAAAGGGTAATTGTTTATTCATAGGAGGATACTGGTGACTTTGGGGAGGGAGTCCCATTGGTATACCATTAGGACCATAAGCAGTACGTATGTGAGGCGAAGGTCCTAACAGGTTCAGACATGTGTGCAGAGGCATGTATCCCATAGGGTTGTACTGATTGGAGATGTTCCCTTGAGGAGGGACACTAGATTGAAAATTTGAACCCCAAATGGGATTGGAAGAACCGAGGTATGATTGGCCCGAGATAGGGGATATAAAATAGCTAACTTGAGGTTGTTTCCCCCCAAATGATTGTGGATTTCCTTGAATAAGAAGATTCCAATACCGGGCTAGTGATCCGAGGATGTTCTGTCCATATTGTGGATTATATCCTTCGAGTGGGGGTTGTCCTCTCGGTGAGGATGATGCCCCAATTTGGGTTTGACCTCCAAATTGATTTTCCCCCCCTGGGTTATACTGTCTCCCAATAGGAATATGATAACCAAAAGTGAATAATGGAGTATAAATTCCAAAGGTGGTAGAGCCATTGGGTCTGAATCCTCCTATAAAAGGTGGATAAGACCGTCCAGAGAGGAACTGGGATGGTGTCGGAATAGAATTGGAAGAAATATTATACCTAAGAGGAGTAAAGACTCCAGAAGCTCTGGATGGAACTTGGTTAGGAATGGGGATAGAAGCATTCAAGGCATTATACCTAAGAGGGAGTGATGGGATTTGTCTAGACGAATGCGGTGTACCAATAGGAGGTTGTCTAGCCACCGTGTTCCAGGTGGGGATAATCGTAGTGTTTGGGACCATTGTGGAGTGGGCCTACTGAAGATGCATAGTTGAGATAGGACCAACTTCTGAACCAACGAAGAAATATCAAGTTGTACTGTTAAAGTGATCTAAAGGTATCATAAATGTAGTATATGTTTCAGGTGGTTCACAAACGACAGGTATCTCAGCTTCTGCCTCTGAGCTGGGAGGGTTCCGTCTAGAAGTCAGAGTTCAAGATATGTCAGTGATCCAAAAAGGATTCTCATTTTCAAGGCCAATAAGGATTTCGGTTGGTATTTCAGAAGTGTCAACAACAAGTTCTCCAGACAAGTTCAGTCGGATAATATGTCTCTTGTATCCAAGAGGTAAGTGGAAAGCATCCAAAGAATTAGAAATGATTCGAAAACTTTCTAAAGAGTCAGTTCTCTTCGCTTATGAAGGTATGTGGTCCTGGATCTCACTCTGTTGAGGAGAGTCCTTTGGTGGATTAGGGAGGAAGGGTTAGGAAACTTCCGGATCTTTCGGAGGTAGTCCTTGCATCCTACGCGAACGACATGGTGGGTCAATGTTGGTCGAACTGAAAATTTTACGGAAAAAATCTATGGTCAACTATGTAAAAAAACAACACTCACTAGTGGAATCTAGGAATAAAAACCAAGAAAACAAAACGTTATTATCCTGAAGTCACTAGTTGGTGATGAAATCCAGTGTCGCGAAGTCAAGACAAGAAGGGGTTGGGCTAGGGTGGAAAATTTATGTTGACGACTTGCTTAACGAACTTACACCCTGGTGCAAGCTCCCACACATAATCGTGAGTATACCCTCCAAGGAGCCCAAGTGAGTTTGGCCAACGTCGATTCCAGGCACCGTGAAGACTTTCCCTTCCACAGTCACCTTGTGTAAGACCCTAAAAAGATAGGCAACTAAGGCTACCAAAAACAACAATGATGCTTGGGGAGATAGTCAACAATCCGATCGACACGCAAGGGCATGTTATCTAGCCTGAAATCAACTTAAGAGGATTCCACTCATCATTGTGGGTATATATTCAAGCGACCCCCATAATACATGCAATATCTACACCGAGATCAACAAAGTAGGGCAAGTAACTCTGCTAATATCAATGCGATCCCAGGTTTGACCCTTGTGTGAGAAGGGCTTCCCAGGAAAAAATGTTGCAAATGGAATTTTTCACTCCCTATCACAAGATTTTGTTGTGTGTTTTGTGTTTTGGAGAGTGTGTCTCATTGCCTATTCCAAAGCTCTAGCCTAGCTAATGTTGGTGTAAAAGAGCCCTAGAAAAAATTACTAGTTAAGTTTTAGATTTTCGCAATATTTTTAAAGGTTGTTGTTACTCAAGAGAGAGACGGGATGAAACCGATGTTGTGTAAGACCTTGACCCAACAATATTCAAATAGAAATGAATAATGAATTTTTTTTCAATGAATTCTAACTAGATCAAGGAGAAGGTGTTTCCAGAATGTTGTAAGCTACGAAATATACTTCCTTTTTCTTTAAATGAACACAATTTCAAACAACCAATAAACAATGAAGTTCTCCAATGTTATCTTCTCTTAAATGCAATAACTTTTCTTATGTATGATTATTTAAAAGAATGGATAACTTCAAATTCTTCCTTTCTAAGACCAGACCAAGGGCATGGCAGAGAAAGGACAAGTAATCCAAGAAAATTTATACCTTCAACAAGCACCCAAATCAAACTTTCAATGAAGATAAAAGTAAAAAATGACGAGAAAGTATTTCCGGAAATGTGAATGAAGAAATAACCTCTCAATCATCAAGAAATATAAAATACGTAATCAATCCAAAACTTCAAATCCAATCTAAGATTTTTAATCGAACAAGCACTCAGATACAAGCTCAGAGATTATACCCTTGTCGATAAAAATCAAAAACAAAAAAATGGAAAAAGATTAAAAGAGAGGTGCTCGATCTTCGAAACCAATCAACGACAAGTCAAATGTTTAGAAAAAAGTCATATGTTTGTATTAAAAATCCTTTCCAGTTGGTTAAAGAAAAAACTGGGCATCAACAAAGGCTAATACCCAACTCAAAAAATTTCACAGATGCCGCTGCAGGTTGATAGCATATCACAATGCGGAAATCAAGAGTTTTCGTAGGCTAGAAATAGATAGGGTGCGGAAATACTGCACTGAAGCAAACAACCAAGGTGAGGAAATTGGAGGTTTCCGCAGGCTATGTATAAGGTACAGTGCAGAGGTGTTTGTAAATCAAGAAATTTTGAGAAGAGGGCAAAGGATCTAAGTGGATTTTTAAATCCAGAGAGTCTGAATGGATCTCCCATAGACTCAGAGACTGATTTCAAGTGAAAATAATAGGTAAAGAGAAAATTACCATCAAAAAACCACAATCAAGTCATATCCCCAGTGGAGTCACCAATTTTGTTATTGGATAATCGGTGAATGCAGACATAAACTAATCTCCCTAGATCCACCTGGATCTAGAAAAAAACAAGACAAGACATGTGATGCAGGAGCATCTCTCCACACAGGAGCATCTCTCCATGTCAGCAAGCCAGCCAGCCACGTCAGCGCGTGCATTCAAGGCTGAAGAGAGGCGCAACCCTCGTCTTCAATTTTGAATTTGAATGTAATTTAATGTCTTAGGATGGTGAGCCGTGAAGCTGTGCTTTGCACAGACATAGAAGTAGGTAGGCCTTTAATGCTTTGAAGGCTGAGATCTAGATCCAATTTGTGGACTAGACAACCCATTCAATGCCATTCAATAGGGTAGGTAGATTGGAGGGAAGAGATATAAGAGCCCCCTCATGTAAAAGATCAATTTCAGATCTCATTTTGAAAATAGTTTTTAGAAAGGAGAGAGTGTGTAAGAGAAGGAGCCGAGACCTTGTTACAGGTCGTGCTCAGGAACACCTTGTAAAAACAGGCATTTGCCATTTAATACAAACAATAGTTTTTCCTGCATATTTCCTGTGTTGAATGAATGTCTCTGTGTGTTCAATTTATGCTATAGATGTATGCTAGACATTTGCAGGGAGTGGTGTTTGATTTCAGGCTTGAGAGGTTCTTTGTGGTTTCATGCTAGGAGGGTGTGACAGAGTACTGCGGTGTCTGAAAACCAATGCATAGATGCACTTCTGAACTCTGTGGAGTCAGACAAAGACGTGCCAGGTGGGCACAGAAGCTGAAGTCATTAACTCGGAGGAAGACCTTTGAGGTTGTTGAACACCTTAGGAGGCAAGGCTGTGGAGAAACACAGTTGCAGACAAAATATCTGAGGAGTTCTGTAAAGCTCTGCTAGGTGGGCATCGAGCAGGTGCATAGGGTGCATAGGAGAGAACATAACTGCTGGATGTTTTGTAAGAAGATACTCTGCCAGGTGGGAATTGAGTAGATGTGTAGATAGGCACAGAGAAGAAGATAAATCTTTGAGTTTTGTAATTGGAAGAAGAGTCCACTGAAGGATCTTCGCAGGGTTGTGAACACCTTGAAACACTCAGCAAGAGGTTGCTTGAGCAGGGGATAGCCAGGAGGGCATCTAAATTCTCCATCTGCAGAAGAAAGGGAAAATGACTGAGTTCCTTAAGGCTCTGAGCATTTGAAAAGCTCAGAAGGGGTAGCACTTTCGTGTGCGTGAAGACTCTGCAAGGAGTGCAGAAGTCACAAAATCCTTCAAGGATTCAGGAGCAAATCTCAGGAGGAACGATGCCATTGTGAACGCAAGCGAGATTTAAGATTAAGAGCTCACAGAAGCAAGGTAAAGGTCGAGGCCTTTAGCCATGGATAAATATTCCAAGTAGCGGAAGGAAGCAAATTCTCAAGAGGGAGAGTACAATTGCCATTGGATCAGACCAGAGAAGAGATCTGAGCCATCGAATTTCCCACGTCCAGGGAGCAGCAGAGGAGCACACAGAGAAGAGATGATCTGAACCGTCAGATCTCGAGCAAACAATTGTCATCCATTAGATATGACAGGAGATGCACGAGGGTTAAACCTTCGTGAACAACAGAGCGAAATTCCCGAAGGAGTTCATATCGGGATTTCGGCGTTCGGGAGTTCGGGAGTCCGGGTACTCGACCTCAAAAATCGTGAAAAGATGAAATAGATCTGAGCTGTCCGTCTACGGGAGGACACATGTCGCAGAATCATCCATTTTGGAGATTCAGGCATTGGGACTCACAGAGGTGAGCACCTTGACTTTGTGAGTAGCGAAGTCCCAAGAAAATCTGAGTCGTCCGATTGGAAGGACACGTGTCACATAATCCTCTCTATCGGGGATTCAGAATTTGGGGTTCAAAGAAGGAAGTCTTTCGACTTCACGAGTGGCAAAGTCGCGAAAGGATCAGGACCATCCGTCTGAGGAGGATAGGTGGTAGATATCAAGGGATCTCGCGAACTCGGAGGTTCGCAAGGTGAGATCCCAAGAGTTGGGTGCTCCAAGTCGCGAAGTCGTGAAGTCATGAGGAGTGGAGATAGCCATTGGATCTGGCCATAGGAGGACTGTTGGATCAGGAACCCCATCACATTTTGTGCATTCGGGGGTTCAGAGGTTGAAAGGAGTTTTTTTTGATAGTAGAAGTTGCGAAGTGCCAAGAGCTGAGGCACGAGTGTGGGCGCGTGGAAAAACCTCAAGGTGGACCCAGGGAAATAGACAGGTGGACACACGTCACTTATTGGAGGGAGTCAACACCCCGTTGACTTCTCGTGTGTCGAGGATTCACGGAGTAAGAGCACAGAGACTCAACCCTTCAACTCGCGAATTCGCGAGTAGCGAGAACGCGAGAGGGAAAAGTCAATATCGCTTCTCGGGGTTTCGCGAAGGGAAGGTTCCAAGGTTGGACACTCGAACCCACGAAGGGGTGAAGAGAGAAAGGTGCTAGTGCTTAGCCTAGCCGGTGGCCACGCGAGGAAGGTGCTGACAGAGGAAGAGCCATACCTGTATCATCATTTCGGGTATCGGGAGATTAGAGAGGAAGAGTCAGGAGCCACGAATCACGAACTCGCGAGTTGCGAGTTGCAATAAGAACCTTTTGGAATTGGGCCTTGGTCACAATGCGGTGGTCACACGGAGAAGGGGAGCTTGTGCCTGGTGCTGTTCGCACAGGGAAGCTACAAAAAAAAACGGACCTGTGGATCGATTGATTTGAAAGGATATTCTAGAAAGGAATCTGAAAGAGTCTCTTCGGCTCATGAATTAAAGAGAATGATCCTTAAGACTGGGAGGTCATGTAGAGACTCTGCCGAGGTAGAGGTGGCATATGCGTCAGTTTTGGTATCAGAGCCATAACTCTGTTTGTATATTTCAAGCAGAGGGAGAAGGAAAAAGAAGATAGAGTACTGAGGACTCTGTAGAGGATTGTTTACAGGTAGGCAACAGTCCATAGACAATCAAGAGGACTGTGGAAGAGGCTGGAAACACTCAAGGTTTCAGAGTGACGGCAACAGATTTGCCAGCAGGGAAAATAGACAGTGATATGGCCACTAAACGCTATACGAGTGATGAAAGGAAAGACCTAGAGCTGATGAGCAAAGCTGAATGGGATGAAGAACTCGCTGAGATGAACGCGAGGATGGGTGAACTTACATTGTGGATGCAGCAAAACGCCAGGTCGAGAAGGGTATACGAATGGCCCATGAGGAAGCCGAAGGTGAAATGGTCAGTCAAGGAGTTGATGGCTAGAAGATAGCATAGGCTGTTAAGAGGGTGGCTGAGGCATGCTGAAAACCTCAACAGAGCAGAAGAAGGGGTTCAGATATGTGAACCAGAGACTGGGAGAAATCTCGGTGATGCTGAGGATGAAATGGGATCGGATGAAGATCTCAAGCTCTGCTAGGAGGGAAGAGAGGAAATTCCCAATTTCCAGGTGGGCAAAGAGTTGAGATCACTGCGGGGTCTCATAGACTATCATGAGGACAACTAGGGAATTTTACATTTCCAGGAGGGCAAGGGATCGAGATCATTGCGGGATCTCACAGATTGCCAGGAGGGTAGCATAAAGTTTCCAATTTGCTAGGTGGGCATGGGAACATAGATGGGACTGTCTAAAAGTCTCATGGACTCGAAGGTGAGTTCAATTCAGCCTGAGGTGCTGATAAAGATGGGATCAGTTGATCTCATAGTCTGCCAAGGAAGCAACAGGAAAATCCCATATTGACAGGTGGGCAGGGATAAGCAGGTGAGGCTATATGAGAGTCTCATGAACTCAAAGGTGAGTTTGAATCAGCCGGAGGAGCTGACAGAGAAGATGAGCTCAGAGTTATATTTGGATAAGCAGATGCAGCTGACAGAAGAGGAGGATAAAATGAGCCTTCTAATGATTAGGGGAATTGGGATATTCCTATTACTTAGCCTAGAGGAGGCCAAAGTCTGTGTTGCAGATGAAGCAACAACAACAAGAGAAAGACAGCCAGCTGAGACCGTCAAAGAAGAATTGGAGAAGATATATGAAGCTAACCAAGCAGAAGAAGAAGAGAATGAGCATTCCGAGGAATGGCTCAATACTTTCAGCTAGGAAGCTGAAAATACTGCAACATTTGAGCTTGCAGAAGAAGAAGAAGAAGAAGCAGACAACATTAGTTTGGCTGATCTTTATGAACAGATTAAAGCCCTGGAGAGAAGGGTGAAAGTGCAGAGTGTGCACATCCAACAGGTGAAGTTGGAAGCAACTGATAAAGCAGGCATGGGGGTTCATTGAGATCTGCCAGACTACAGAAAATTTTTGCAGCCGAGGAGACTGCATGAACAGGGCCAGCCACTGGAGCAGCTAGACGAAGCAATCGAGGAGATTAGGGAGATGATGTTAGGGTTAGTAGAAACTGTCAGCAAGGAGAAGCTGAGTAGAAGGAAAGAAGTAGCAACAACAGCGCAGAAGCAACAACAATAGTAGGGAGATGGAGCAGATGAACAACTCCAGAAATTTGTTTGGGATCCAGGAGGATTTCCAAAACTGAGAGAGGAAGCTCATGAATTTTGTAGCTGAGGAGTATGATGTAGGAGCATATCTCCACACAGGAGCATCTCTCCACGTCATCCAGCCAGCCAGCCATGTCAGCATGTGTATTCAAGGCTGAAGAGGGGCGCAACCCTCGTCTTCAATTTTGAATTTGAATGTAATTTAATGTCTTAGGCTGGTGAGTCGTGAAGCCGTGCTTTGCACAAGCATAGAGTTAGGTAGGAATTTAATGCTTTGAAGGATGAGATCTAGATCAGATTTGTGGACTAGACATCCCATTCAATGCCATTGAATAGGGTAGGTAGATTGGAGGGAAGAGCTCTAAGAGCCCCCTCATGTAAAAGATCAATTTCAGATCTCATTTTGAAAATAGTTTTTAGAAAGGAGAGAGTGTGTAAGAGAAGGAGCCGATACCTTGTTACAGGCCGTGCTCAGGAACACCTTGTAAAAATAGGCATTTGCCATTTAATACAAACATCCATTTTTCCTGCATATTTCCTGTGTTGAATGAATGTCTGTGTGTGTTCAATTTATGCTGTAGATGTATGCTAGACATTTGTAGGGAGTGGTGTTTGATTTTAGGATTGAGAGGTTCTTTGTGGTTTCATGCCAGGAGGGCGTGACAGAGTATTGCGGTCTCTGGATACCAGTGCATAGATGCACTTCTGAACTCTGCGGAGTCAGACAAAGACATGTCAGGTGGGCACAGAAGCTGAAGTCATTAACTCAGAGGAAGACCTTTGAGGTTGTTGAACACCTCAGGAGGCAAGGCTGTGGAGAAACACAGTTGCAGACAGAATCTCTAAGGAGTTATGTAAAGCTCTACCAGGTGGGCATTAAGCAGGTGCATAGGGTGCACAGGAGAGAACATAACTGCTGGATGTTCTGTAAGAAGATACTCTGCCAGGTGGGCATTAAGTAGATGTGCAGATAGGCACAGAGAAGAAGAGAACTCTTTGAGTTCTATAATTGGAAGAAGAGTCCACTGAAGGATCTTCGCAGGGTTGTGAACACCCTGAAACACTCAGCAAGAGGTTGCTTGAGTAGGGGATAGCCAGGAGGGCATCCAAATTCTCGATCTGCAGGAGAAAAGGAAAAGGATTGAGTTCCTTAAGGCTCTGAGGATTTGAAAATCTTAGAAGGGGTAGCACTTTTGTGTGCGTGAAGACTCTGCAAGGAGTGCAGAAGTCGCATAATCCTTCAAGGATTTGGGAGCAAAGCTTAGGAGGAACGATGCCATTGTGAATGCATGCGAGACTTAAGACTAAGATCTCACAGAAGCAAGGGAAAGGTCAAGGCCTTTAGCCATGGATAAATCTTCCAATTAGCGGAAGGAAATGCATGCTCAGGAGGGAGAGTACAACTGCCATTGGATCAAACTAGAGAAGAGATCTGAGCCGTCGAATTTCCCATGTCCACGGAGCAGCAGAGGAGCGCACAGAGAAGAGATGATCCGAACCATCAAATCTCGAGCAACCAACTGTCAGTCGTTAGATCTGACAGGAGATGCATGGGGGTTAAACCTTCATGAACAATAGAGAGAAAGTCCCGAAGGAGTTCGTATTGAGATTTCGGCATTCGAAATTTCGAGAGTTCGGGTACTCGACCTCAGAAATTGCGAAAAGGTGAAATAGATCTGAGCCGTCCGTTTGTGGGAGGACGTGTGTCATGGAATCATCCATTTCGGAGATTCGGGCATCAAGACTCACAGAGGTGAGCATCTTGACTTCACGAGTAGCGAAGTCTCGAGAAAATCTAAGCCGTTCGATTGGATGGACACATGTCACAGAATCCTCTCTATCAGGGATTTAGAATTCGGTGTTCAGAGAAGGAAGTCCTTCGACTTCGCGAGTGGCGAAGTCGCGAAAGGATCAAGACCATCCATCTGAGGAGGACAGGTGGCAGAGATCAAGGGATCTCGCGAACTCAAAGGTTCGCAAGGTGAGAGCCCAAGAGTTGGGTGCTCCAATTCGCGAAGTCACGAGGAGCGGAGACAACCATTGGATCTGGACACGGGAGGACCGTTGGATCAGGAACCCCATCGCATTTCGTGCATTTGGGGGTTCGGAGGTTGAAAGGAGTTTTTTTCGACAACAAAAGTTGTGAAGTGCCGAGAGCCAAGGCACGAGTGTGGACGCGTGGTAGAACCTCAAGGTGGACCCGGGGAAATAGACAGGTGGACACATGTCACTTATTGGAGGGAGTCAACACCCCGTTTACTTCTCATGTCTCAGGGATTCACGGAGTAAGAGCATGAAGACTCAACCCTTTGACTCGTGAAGTTGCGAGTAGCGAGAATGCAAGAGGGAAAAGTCAATATCTCTTCTCAGGGTTTCGTGAAGGGAAGGTGCCAAGGTTGGACACTCGAACCCGCGAAGGGGCGAATAGCGAAAGGTGCTAGCGCTTAGCCTAGCCAGTGGTCACGCGAGGAAGGCGTTGATAGAGGAAGAGCCATACCCGTATCAACATTTCAGGTATCGCGAGATTGGAGAGGAAGAGTCGAGAGCCACGACTCACGAACTCGCGAGTTGCGAGTTGCGACAAGCACCTTTTGGAATTGGGCCTTGGTCACAGTGCGGTGGTCGCATGAAGAAGGGGAGCTTGCGCGTGGTGCTGTTCGTACAGGGAAGCTAAAAAAAAAAAGGGACCTGTGGATCAATCAATTTGAAAGGAGATTCCAGCAGGGAATCTGAAAGAGCCGCTTCGGCTCATGAATTAAAGGGAACGATCCTTAAGACCGGGAGGTCACGTAGAGACTCTGTCGAGGCAGAGGTGGCGTCTGCGTCAACATGACGCTTTCCCTAGGTTGCTACCATTGAATTTATCACCAAAGGAGTGTATGACATACCTTTATATATCGCTTCCCTATATCTTTGTTGTCTGTGCTTCACTCCAGTGCTCTTGTGAGATCAGATTTGCAATGACAGAAACCAACCAAAGTGAAAGAAACAATTGTAGATTCAATGGAAACCTAAACATGTGATCAAGGAGTCATGTAATAAAACACTAATGATTTTATGGGAAAGAAACATGCCGCTGTATCATATTAAGTAAAAGTTGAAGATACAACCAAAGTGCCTTGATGTCGCAAGTTCCCTTTCGGTAGTCCTTTGTTCCAACACACACATACACTTGCTCCGAATTTGCATGAAGATAATCCACAAAGCTTGATGGACAAATGGAGGCCTCAAGCATCAATTGTATCAGAATTCTTCACATAGTCTTCAACCTATTCTTTGCTCAATATTTCTTGACCTTGCTTAACCTTTTCCATGAGAAATCTATTATCATATAGAAGAAGATGAAGTGGTTGCTAGGATGAGGATGATCTTAGAAAATCCAGTAAGATCACAACCATACGGACACCACCTCACATTCTAGAAGATTCTCCTTCTAGAAACTTCTAGAAACTTCTTCCTTTTCTTAGATTCAAGCGTCGCCACACCCTACCTATATAGAAACATGTGGAAATCCCGCAGGCCATGCATAGAGTAGCCTGCATAAATCAAGGATTTCCGCATTGTGTACCACTGTCAACCTGCGAAGTCATTCTAGAAATGTGCCTTGTAGGGGAAGAACTCAACCATTTTCCTCATGTGAAAGATTGTTTTGGAATCTTGAACACATGCCTATAGGGTCATCATCAGAGTGACCAAAATAATGTGTAACAATGACTATTTGTTTTCTGGCATCTTATAAGGACTCTCTTATAGTTTTTCACAGCTTTGTCAAATGTGTTCGCATATACTGTGAAATCATCCATGTATACTTGAACACAATCATGGATCAGGTCAACAAAGATTCCAAGGACAACCATTTGTAATATAGCAGGCGCATTGCATAATCCAAAAGTGATCTAGGTAGATATTAGTGGCCACCTAGCTCTTCCATTGACTCATCACGGTTCTCCATTTTGGCTATTTTTGTTACGATTTTAGGGTCTTAAACTTCTAGGGCCATTTTGAGGCCCTAAACAATTTCTTTTAGCCATTTGGGGTCCTGGAATTTCAATGACATGCACATGCCCTTCCAAGTATTGTACTTCTTAATTAAAATTTTCAAACGAGCTGCTAAATTCCCAAACAAAGATTGTATAAAAAATTTGTGCCACCTACAAGTTGACAGATCAACTAACCACCTCAGGGCCCATAAACCTTTTGGTGCTTCACCTCCTAGGGTTAGGGTTTTGGACCTTTATTGTTCTTTCTTTATGTCAAAAGGTCATTCTTGTGGCCCACTATATTTTCTTTCTAGCCATTTTGTGTTCTCCAATATTCTCAAAACACCCTCAAAGCAAAGACGACTAAGAATGCACAGGTCAAAAGATCCTCCTTTGATCTCCACCCTTGCTTTCCTATGACATCTACCACTACTCCCCTTCCATATCAAGCCTTGAGGGTCTAGAAATTATCCCAAGAAGAAATGGTCGAGTGCCAACACCTCTAAATTTTCTATATTGTGAGGAGAAGGTTTTCAAGGGACATAAATGCAAAGCACAAAAACTCTTTCAAATGGATGCATTTCTACTTGAACACCCTAAGGGAATTTTTGGGGAAGGATATCCTGAGATGGAAATAGAGGACACAACTATACTACCTCCAAACAACCCCATTCCAAATCCACCTTGGGAGGAACCCTTGATTTACCTCCATGCTCTATCCATCTTGTCTACTCCTCAGACCTTGAAGTTGATTGGTTACATCAATGAAAAAAAGGTGATCATTTTAATTGATATTGCAGTACCCTAAATTTCATTTATAGGTGAGTGGTTGAGGAAACCCATCATTTTTACCTCGGGTAACATATCCCAGGGTAAACCTCTCGAGCATTTCCCCTCTTTCCCAGGGTGGTACCCAAGAAAAACTATATATTCTTGAAGGTGCAAGGCCAGGTCATCAACTCAAGAGTAGATCATGTGTATCGCATCAACAATCAACTCACAAAGAACAACATGTCACAAATTGGTATTTGAATCCAAGTGGGGAGTTCAATAATTTTCGTCATAACCACTTGAGCTACACCCACTTGACAAGGAAACCAATTTTTATTTCCATGTAGTGCATATTTTTTAGATTTTGATAGCCAATGGTGGTGTGATGAAATGTGATGACAAGTGTGAGAAGGTGAGACCTCAACTAGGGATATATCAACTCAAATCCAACATGTTCACAATTGAAATGGGTGGTTGTGATGTGGTACTTAGAGAAAAATGGTTACTAAAATTGGGCCTAGATACCATGGACTTATAATAATTTCACATGAGCTTTAATAAATATGGCCAACAACATACACTCGGGGAGTTCAATTCCAACTCCTCGTAAATTATAAACTCTCACAATATGGAAAATCTATTGAAGAAAAGTTACTCTGCCATTATTACCTAATTTAATGCTATACAAATTGCCTACAACCCACCATAAGATATCTACCTTGATTTACAATTGATAATGGATAAGCATCAATGAGTGTTTGACACACCCCGTGGCTCACCCCATTTACGAGGTGAGCATGATCATGGTATTCCATTGATTCTAGATAGTCAACCACCCACCGCGAGTCCATACTAGAACCCTTTTGCAAAACAGAAAGAAACTAAAAATATTATCTAGTAATTGTTGGAAACATGTGTTATTCATCCCAATGATATCCCTTATTCATTGCCAATAGTCATGGTATTGAATAAATAAGGAAATTTCTAAATGTGTCTAGATTTCCATACTCTCAATAATATAACCATTAAAGACAAATTTCCCATCCCAATTATTGATGATCTCTTGGATGAGCTTCACAGGGCCAAGTTTTCCACTATACTGGACCTTCAGTTAGGATACCACCAAATAGGGATGAATGAGGTGGACATTATTAAGATAACCCTACACACTCATGAAGGCCATTATGAGTTTTTAGTGGATAGCCTTTGCAATGCCTCATCCACCTTTCAAAGCCTCATGAATAAGATTTTTCGACACTTCTTGCACAATTTCATTCTTGTATTCTTTGATGATATCTTATTCTATAGAAAAACATGGGCAACACATGTGGACCATGTTTATGGAGCCTTGCAACTCCTTAGGGACAACCAACTATTCCTCAAATGTTCCAAATGTGCTCTTGGTTCCTTAGAGGTAGAATACCTGGGTCGTATTATCAATGAGAGAGGGGTGTTAGTGGGTCCGAAGAAAATTGAGGCTGCGAAGGATTGACCATATCCCATGACTTTGAAAATCTTATAAGATTTCTTAGGCTCACAAGTTACTACTAAAAAATTGTAAAAAAATATGGATGAATTGCAACACCCTTAATTTCCCTGCTGAAGAAGAATTCCTTTGTATGGATCAAGGCACTTGAGTAGGCCTTTTCCCCCTTAAAGGAAACTATGTGTACTACCCCCGTCTTAGTTGTGCCCGATTTCACTGAGACTTTTGTCTTGGAATATGATGATTTAGGCTAAGACATTGAAGTTGTATTGACGCAAGAGGGGTACCCCTTAGCATTCATTAGTAAACAACTGTGTGGCAAAAATCTAGGCAAGTCCACCTATGAGAAATAGATGATGGGTATCTTCTATGTTGTTGATACATGGTTTCGATATCTTGTTGGGAGGTGCTTCTAGATMAAGATAGACAATCAAGTTTGTAGTATTTTGTAGAACATAGGTTATCATCACCTGAGCAACATAAGTGGGTTACTAAGATGCCTGGGTATGATTATGAAATCATATATAAGAAAGGAAAATATTATGTAATAATTGATGCTTTGCYTAGAAAATATGAGGATGAAGGATCTCTCTTTGTTCTATATGTACATGTACTTGGTTGTCTTGTTGAATCCTGCCAAGAATGGTTCACAAATGACAAGGTGGTTCAACTCATCAATAAGATTAAGGAGGACCTTGACCTCCCTAAAGTCTATACTTGGAAACATGATACCTTATAGTAATGATGCATCTTTCTAGTATATAACTATGCTTTAAAAGAAAGGGTGTTAGAAGAGATACATTCATCTTTGACCATGGGTAATTTTGGTTTCCACAAAACCTATACACGCATGAAGCGCTCTTTCTTTTGGGAAGGCATGAAAAAAGACATCCAAACTTTTGTAGCCTCATGTGGAACCTATCAAATGTACAAGGGGGATATGGTGAAGAATCCCAGGGGATTGCAACCACTGTCGATACCAATCACTCTATGGACTAACATTTCTATGGATTTTATAGTGGGACTTCCAACAACTAGCAACAAATTGGTCATCATGGTGTTAGTCAATTGCCTTTCAAAATATGCTCACTTATATGCCTTGCCACACCCACTTACATGCTCCATAGTTTCCCAAGTTTACACGGATTAGAATTTTAAGTTACATGGCATTCCCACTTCCATGGTGTCAGACCGTGACACCACATTCACTAGTAAATTTTGGCAAGAGCTATTTTAACTCCAAGGTACCTAGTTAGAGTAAAAGCAACCACTCAAGCACCCTACCATTCATGATTTCTTTGTTATAAGACATTGAATGGTAGCATGATCAATGTGTACAAATATAGGGTAACCAGTAATGTAATGAAAAAATTTATTGATTACATGGACAACAACAATAAATTATTTTTCTCTTACCGTATAATTGAACTATGTTGGAGGAAGATTCTTACTGATGAAGTAAATGGAATATGGTTTATGCTCCTCTCATTGTCCAAGCACAACTCCAATAATTGCATATGAATCATTTGTCGAGATATGGAATGGCAAGGACCAATCCAACCCCCTTAGCGTTAGTGCTATAGATAGCTTTTATTTCAAGGTTTTAAAGGTAATCTAATAGAAAATAATCCAACGAAACTCTATATATTTTGAGATCACTGTAAATAATGGCGATGCAATCTTAGTGAAATTTTCTATGAAACTACTATAATATCCTACATGGCCTAAGAAGATATGTACATCCTTCTGAGTTGTTGGGACTGAAATTTTGGTGATTAATTCAATTTTTGTAGGGTCTACTCAGATACCTATGGGATATATATGATGCACAAGAACAATTCCCTTCGTAAGTAGCATGTGACATTTTTTATGACTATTTGTTTCTTGGAATCTTACAAGGACTCTCTTATGGTTGTTCATGGATTTGTCAAAGGTGTTCCCATATAATGTGAAATCATCCATGTATACTTCAACACAGTCATGGATTAGGTAAACAAATATTCCAAGGATAACCCTTTGGAATGTAGCAGGCACATTGCATAATCCAAAAGTGATCCAGGTAGATATCAGTGGCCACCCACCTCTTCCACTGACTCATCATGGTTCTCCATATTGGCTATTTTTGTTGTGATTTTAGGGTCTTAAATGTCTAGGGCCATTTTGAGGCTCTAAACGATTTATTTTTTCCATTATGGGGCCTGGAATTTCAATGGCATGCACATGCCCTTCCAAGTATTTTAATTCTTGATTATATCTTTCCAACGAGTTGCTAAATTCCCAAACAGAGATTGTATACAAATTTTGTGCCACCAGGAAGTTGATGCATCAACTAACCACCTCATGGACCACAAAAATTTTGGTGCTTCACCTCCTAGGGTTAGGGTTTTGGACCTTTATTGTTCTTGATTTATGTCAAAAGGCCATTCTTGTGGCCCACTGTATTATCTTTCTAGAGATGTAGCTTCTATTAAATCTTCTTACATTAGTTAATAAGGCCTATTTAAGAATGTAAACACATCTAATGTAAGAAGAGTTAATAGAAGCTACCCTTCTATTAAATCTTCTTACATTAGATGTGTTTACATTATTAAATAGGACTTATTAACTAAGTTTAACCTTTATTACATTGAAAATATATTATTCTACCTACATGAGGGGTTAGGGAGGTTAGGTCCCTAACACACTGCAACTTATCAAACCCTGACTGCCTGGTAACAAGTTCCAAACTTCCACCTCCAGGATGCCCTCTTGTGTTATCTCGACCATCTTTGTATTCCTTCAAGTAATCATGCACAACTAATTGGGAGGCACATTACAGTTAGGTGGAACAACACTTTGGGGTGGAGAAGATAGTAGCAATACTTCAGAAGCATTTCTATTGGCCCAAGCTTCGACATGACGTCAATAAGTGCATTAGGTCATGCATTTAAATGTTCCATTGATAAGTCATCCATCAAGAAGTAGGCGTTGTAGACTCCTCTCCCTACAACAAACAAGCCTTAGGAGTCCATCTCCATGGATCACTTGTCAGGGTTTCCCTCCACCAATCATGGTCACAATTGTGTCTTTTTGGTCATCGATCGGTTCTTTAAGATGACCATTTTGACACCCTGTAAAAAGAGTATCATAGTCAAGGCCATTGCTAAACTCTTATTTGTGCATGTTTGGGTTCATTTTGGGCTACCATGGATCATAATTTCATATAGGGACAACAAATTCCTCAACACCTTTGGTCTAGCCTAAGGTCTCTGATGGACACAAAGTTGAGAAAATCGACTGCCTTTCATCCCCAAATAGATGGATAAACAAAGGTGGTCAACATGATGATCATGCATATCCTATGCATGCACAACTCCAAGTATCCATGTACATGGGATGAGGGAATTCCATATGTTCAACAAAGAAATCATAGAGCTGTCCACATCTCCAATGACCACAACCATTTTTAGGTGTGCTTAGGGTTATAGCCATTGGTCCCCATTGATGTAGATATTCCTATTCCATCTTCCCTGAAAGAGTCCTCCCATTCTTAGACTGAGGCAGACGAAGCAACCAAATTTGTTGAATGGATCGAACACCTCCAACAACAGGTTCATGATATCTTGGAGAAGGTCAATGAAAAGTATAAGAAACAACATGACTAGCATCGAGTTCCTCATAAGTTTCTGGTTGGTGACAAGGTGTGGTTGAATTTGTAGAAAGAGCACCTCATAGGCCCACACATAAATCTCTAACCACTCCAATATGGGCCTTAAAAATCACAAAGGTTGTGGGTGACAATGCTTATGAATTGAGTATTCCTCCTTTCCTTGGCTTGCATTCAATATATAATGTGGAGCTACTTTGACCATATTTCCCACCTTTGTTGGACACCTCAGAGGTGGTTAAGAAATTCCCCCCTACATAACTCAATCCTGAACACATTGTGCAAGATCCATTGTATCAGATCATGGAAACCAAGATGAAGGGAACCTACCAACAAAACATACAACTCTACAGGGTTGTCAAAGTAGGACAACTACTTCAGCAAGGCAAATGGTTCATCAAGGTTCAAATTCAACAAAAGTTTCTCCATCTCTTGAGGGAACTTGATGCAATGGGGACCATTGCTTCCTAAGAGGGGATGACTGATCCAGATGGATAGCCACCCACTTCTTCCTCTAACTCATCACAATTCTCCATCTTGGTCATTTTTGTTGTGATTTTCAGATCCTAAACTTCCATGGTTGTTTTGAGGCCCTAAACGATGTTTTTTGGCCATTTAGAGGCTTGATGTTTCCATTCCATCCCCAGGCCCTGCCAATAATTTTACTTCTCAATTAGATATTTCCAATGAGATACTAAATGCCCCAAATTGAGATTGTATGCAAAAGTTGCACCATGGGAAATTGATGCATCAACAAACCACCTTGGGGCCTGCAAACCTTTTGGAACTCCACCTCCTAGTGTTAGGGTTTTGGACCTTTAGGGTTCTTGCTTTATGTTAAAAGGCCATTCTTGGATCCCATTGTATTATATTTTTTCAAATGAGCGTATTCAAAATATTTTTCTCTTCAGAGACAAGCTACCACCATTCTAGTCAGTTTGTGTTCTCCAGTATTATGTTATTTTATTCATTGATAGAACTTGGGTTTCATTGTATTTATGTGTTTTCTGATATAGTTATTTTTGTATCTCATTTCGTTCTCAATATAATCCAAATAAAAAAGGTAGTAATTGGTAAGAAAAAGTATCCTAAGGGTAGGTAAATGCAGTTTTGTCTTGATCTTCAGGAGAGAGTTGAATTTCATTATAAAAGTCAAATCCATTAATAAAGGAGAAGTATTTCTTTCCTACTAAAGTGTCCAAGACTTTATCAATATATGGCACAGGAAAGTAATTCTTGGAAGTGGTTTTGTTTAGTTCTCTGTAATATGCACAAACTCTCCATAATCCATGCAAAATATGTAATCTATTTAGTTCTTTGTAATCTATGAAAACTTTCCATTTCCCATTTTTATTTGGAACAATGACAGTCACGTAGTGTAGGATACATCCATCATTGAGGTTGTATAAATGGTCGAAAACCTTCCTGAACATATATATGACGAGTGCATAAACTAGGGTGAATTAATTTCATATCTATGTAATACCATGCAAATGCTTGAGCATGCAATTATAACAACTCAATCAACCTTTGTTTTTGCAATGCTTCTAACTAAGGATTTACTTTGAGTGTTTTTCCTATAAAAATTTCTATTGGCATGCAATTTGTTTTAGATGTAGTGTAAAGATAGGAAGGTATGGATTGGAATTCTATCTGAATGACAGAGAAAGAACATGTTTCTTCCATCATATTGATAATATGATTGGTGGGTGAATAAGGATTAGTGAGGAGATCACAAATGAGATCATCTTCAGTCTTATCTTTAAAGAAGACAATTGTTTCGATCATAAGTAGTTGTTGAACATTTTCATCATCACTATCTTCATTCCCCACTCACATGCATGTTTTGTGGGAAGATCTTGGCTTGGTGAGAGGATATAGTGTGAGTTTAGTTGTAGAAGTTCCATGGGAGATAGTCATATTTTTATATCTACATCCAATAAGGGAATTAGCAGTGGCCAAGATTTGACTTGGTCTGTAAGATCATGAAATCTATGGGATATTCCCAGGAATCTATAGAGATTACTACATCTTCTAAAATACATTTAGGTTGGATATTGGATTGGTCATCCAATTAGAGAACAATAAAGGGTCTGTCGAAGGTTAGTCAACTCGAGTTTTTGTACTGTCTCCTTGGTCATGACATTTACGACAACTCCTAAATCAAGGAAAGTATTAGAGATACAAATGTTGTTAATGTGAACATCAACAATGGGACTACCTGGATATGTATACTTGGTAGTGAGAATCTTCCCAAGCATCAAATCGAGTAAATAACTGATCACTTGAACTATTAGAGGATCTTTTATTTTCTTTCCTGGCTGCTTTAAACATAAGTCCCTAACAACTCTAGCATAAGTGACTACATCTTTGTTGGCTCAGAATAATGGAATTTTGACACATGCATTCTTCAACTCTCCAATAAAGTCAAACTCGGGTTGAATAAGGGGTTTTTAAATGTTCAACCTTTTTATATAAGGAGGAGTTTGTACAAGACTTGGCTGGTTTGAATTCCCCGGGGTACCATTTTTTTTCCCAAGGAAGGTTTATCAATTTGGTCATTAATTTCAATAGATATTTCCTCGTCATATTTTTCCAAAGTGACGAGAGGAGTCTGGTTAATCACTTTCCCTAATCGTATGAACATTGTGAAGATCCATGGGAGAAAATAAATAAGTTGGATAGTTGGGTAACTCAGCGTTGTAAGCGAGCTGAGCTATTTTATTGTTTTTTAGCTACAATCTAGGTAGGAATTTGATATGGCCTTTGAGGAGGTTGATTGGATGTGAATTGTAATTGTTGTTGTTGTTGGAATGAAGGAAGTGATCGAGAGGTATATTGTTGAATTTATTCGGGTAGGTTTCCATAAAATAAAGTCCCTCACCAACCGTATTGCCACGATTGGTTTTGATCTTGGGCAGTTCATTGTTACCATGATACTAGTGGATGTCAAATGGAAAATGGATTTTGCAAGTGTTGTTTATTAGCCCAAAATGCATTATATGATTGAGGAGGATCTTGGACCATACCTAGTGAGTGCGTTTTCCAAGTTTTTTTTTGGTTAATGAAACAATGTTGCTCGATTCCTTAATTAGCTCCTTGAAAAATTGCTTTAATCTTAGGCAATGAAGGGCAACTACTTGTTGCATGGATCTCCTCATAGAGAGCACACATTTCTACATTGTTTAGTGGGAACTCTTGTAAAGGGTGATTCTTTTGACATCTTAAGCAGAACATAGCCAAAGCCAACTCTTCTTTGTCTTGCTTATTCTTGATTTTCATGGTATCCAATAGGGAATTGAGAGGGCTAAATATGCCAATTTTAAAATTATTCAATAGATCAATGTCAGCTTTGGTGACTCCACCCCCTGAAAATTTAATGGTTCTTGATAGAATCTTTTGGGGACCCCTACATTGTTTTATGTTACCTTGTGAGTATTGTTTACACAACTCACAAATATCTTCTTATGATAATTGGGAAATGTCTCCAATTCCCATAAAATTTAACACATCCAAACATTCATCTTGGATACCTATGAGAAGAATAATTCAGAGTGTGTTTAGGTCCAGTTGATGTTGTTTGGACCTTTGAAGATTATATTGGAATATTTCGACATCAACTTCTGAACTTTCTTCTTCCTTTTGATTCATTTTTAATATTTCTCCGCACAAGTCCCTTGCTTGGAAATAATCTTGATATTTTTTTAAGAATTCTTGTTTCATATCTTCCCAAGTCTGGATGGAGTTTTCACCAAGTTCCATGAAACATCAGAGAGTTGCATCCTTAAGGGTGGTTGGAAATAATTTCAATTTTTGAGCATCATGGGAGTAATTGTAACTATGACAAAGGACATCAAATTCAAAAAGAAACGTGTCCATATCTTCACTGATCAACCCATGAAAATTGGGTAAAGCAGAAGGTGGTATGTTCTTCATTTGAGTTGTACCATTCAGTTCCTGTGTAGGAAATTTAAATGTGACATGATTATGTTGGATGACACCCTCTCCTTCCATTTAAGTGATGATATATAAGGGATTTTTTCAAAATTTCAGAGGTCCTTCAAATGCTATTGATTCTTTCGAAGTTAGTGAGTCAACATAAGACTCACATTTGTGACTACGTTTTTCTTAATAATTGTGAACTTGCTTCCCATTGAATAATTCATTTGTCTTAGTGAATCCTATCGAAGGAGGGTTTATGTCAACACAAGACATAGAGACAACCTCGTGATTTGATACTATTGCTTCAATGTGAGGTTTTTGTTCAATCTCAGAAGTACTTCCTAGCTTGCCTAATTTTCTTGCTATTGTGTGGACAAGTTGGGTGGTTCTTAATGCACCGTGGAAACATACTCTATAATCTCTAGGTCCATTCATGCATCCTAGTACACTTCTACAATATGTTCAAGGAAACTTGGATAAATTTTTTCAAAGGGTTTGTCGATAGTCCCCTAAGCTAGGATTTTACCATATGTCAATTTCGTAAATCAATGCAAACTAAAGATCCTTATTCCTTGGTGTCTCCCCATCAACAATGCTAAAATTTCTCCAAAGGATGATGGTTTCACTGGTTCATTTAACTATCAACCCATGGTTCATGATGAACTTATGAGACATTGTTGTTGTATACACAAAACAATATATATAGATTGACTGGTTGTTTAGTGTATGCCTATTAATAATGAAGTAATGTTCATTCGAACAAACTATTTTAATTATAGAAATGTAAAGGAAAATATCAAGTTCAAAATGAAAATTAATCAAGAACTACTCTGACTATAATCTCTAGTTTGACTGGTGGCATTTCTTAGGTTGGGATTACTGATAACTAAAGATAGTCACAAATTTCATCCTCCTTTTGCACTATTTTTAAAACTAGATATACAACCATTTCATAAATTCTACCAACAATGACAAGTATAAAAATAAAGTTTGATCACAAAGGTTGCATAAGCAAATATGAGTGTGTGTGTGCGTGTGTACACACACACACACACACACACACACACACACACACACACACACACACACACACACACACACACACACACACTATGTGTACACACAC
>SNQJ01S0012750.1:207018-232494 GCA_010110895.2 Picea sitchensis | reverse complement strand
ACACGCACACACACACACACACACAATGTGTACACACTTACACACAGACACACTATGTGTACACATTCACACACACATACACACACACATACACACACACACACACATACACACACACATACACACACACACAAACATACACACACACACACACAATATTAATCTGATAACAACATAGAGTATAAACAAAGGAATTGTAAGTAAACATGGACAAACATATAAACATAAACAAACTTATACACAATTGGTAGCTTTCTGTTACAACCTTATTTTTCACATCAGGGTCTCATGAATGAAACATTGATGATGTTATGCTGAGGCACACTCCTTTCCTTGTTTCTAGTCATTTCACACTCTTCTTCCATAGCTTTTCCCTAATTTTGAGGAAAATCGCTATTGAACCCACTATTGGCGTGACTATTCACTGTGGAACAACTTTGCAGCCTACGACTGATCGCTATCTGCATAACTACTGGCCTGTGATTGCCTCTGTAGCCTTCTATATTTGGTGATTTCCAAGGAGATCAACACTAGGTAAGTTGGTGATCTCATGGTAGGATCTTTGTAACTCTCAATTCAATCAATTTCACTAAGTTCTAGAGACCTAAAGCCTCTCTCATATTCCTCCACTAATCTTAATAAGGAAGGTGTTTCCATGGGAAAGAGGAGGAATAATTATTTACAGGTACATGTTGCAGGATTGTTCATAGGAGATTCTTCGTTCGGATAATCCTTCAGATCAGGTTTTGTTTCCCTTGCTTGAGTGAGGGTTGAGGGGGATCAAGAGAAATGAGCTTTAGGATGACTACATCATTCATTCAAGGTAAAACAATTTTGATGTATTTATCTATTCATTTGTATATAGATCTATGGTTTTCCCCTATCCATATCGATGCTTTCAATTTTAGAAGATAGATATGATCTCACCTTGAATAGATCAGATTAGATCTAGACTAGTTTTGTGATTTCCTAGCACTTGGAGAATTCATAGATTGGTATTTGCTTATTGTTTGTGTGCAGGAAGAAGATCACAGGAGTTATTGGTATTTGCTTGGATCTCGAGAGTTGCATTAACTGGGCACATGAGGACAACCTTCATTGAAAAACGTATGCCATTCTTTTTCTTCTAGTATAAAAGGAAACAACTTGTTTGGATCTAGGGAAACCTGTAGATATATATACCCTGTTGTGTGTCTTAGATCAATGGCATATCCAAGGGACGTCTTGCTTATCCATAAGCAATATTTATCCATAAAACTTCATACCTTTGAAGTGTGCATTGATTCCAAAGGACTCAACAATGCAAACACTAAGATACAAGGTCAAAGAAGATAACACATAGAACTGGAAATGGAATGATTATATTGCTTGAAATAAAAAATTACAGAGTAATCTAGATAACTATATCCCCTCATATGATAGAGAATGCTATATATATAGTGTTACTGACATATTCAATAATTATATCCTAAATTGAAATTGTTACAAAACCCTAAATCATGGAAAAATTCATATCAAATTATAAATTACAGAGTTCAATATGTTGCCCCTTGATAGGAAATTTGTTGTTCATAAGGAATTGATGACTTAATACAAGGAGTTTCAAAGCCTATATTCCTAGAAAGAAGTAATTATTGATTTTTTACGTGGAAAATTTCATTAATTCCCTTCATAGTGCGAACTCTATTCAAATGCTTAAGTGTCCTTTAATTCCATTAATTCCATTTGTAGCACGAACTACATCGAATCATTGTTGGGTATAAATATATTCTTCTCTACTTTGATTCAACCATTGACTCCATTGCTAGTGCAATGAATCATTGCTTAACTCATTATACTGCATTTCTTGATCGTTGTAATGGTATAATATGTAGCTTAAACATTCATTCTACAGGATTTCGTTAGCGACATATTGTTTATGAGTTATAACTGCTTAAGTAATTTTTATAACTCAACTCTAAATTCATCATATGAACAAGAAAAGACTAGAAATCCAATCCAATATATACCTTGTGGATTTTGTAACTTAGGTACTTGGAAGATGAGAGATCTGCAGGATCATAATGGCTTTAAGGTAGATAAGGGTCATGAAAAATAGGCAAAAATGATATTGGGTTTCTCATCACCCCCTTTTGCCAAAATTATTGCATGTCCTCATGCAATTTCTTGTTCTTTCTTGGGAACAAACAAATGTAGAGCCGTCTAATTGAGTGTGGGGTGGCCAAATTATGATACATCATAAAAACCCAAGGCTTTGTCTACCTGATGCCAATGTGAAGTTTCCTCCATGTCGTTACAATAAAAAGTGGCCCTATACTGCTTAGTGGGACACCAAAGGAGTGGAAAATAGAATCGAATGCCAATACACCTATTACCGTCTCTCCTCATTTAAATGATATAAAAGTAATCTCATGATAGAGCATGTTGGAAATGGGGATAACCTGTCAGATTTCAGTTTCTTGAGGCATTATGAAGATGTTTCCATATATAATAAGAGTTTAAAAGGGCTAGAAAAGAATGAGCCTATATGATTTCTTAATGATTAGAGATAGCTTGTTGTTGATGTATCCTTATATGTAAGGAATCTCCTGGATCATTGAGTAATGCCTAATTGTCTTGGAGGATGATGTCACGAAAATGATACTCTTCACAAACCATTAAGTCAAAATTGAATCCTTCTTGAGCATGAAACTCAACCGCTTACTTCCACTAGACAAGGCCATAGATAAATGATGAAAAGGATGTTTATTGGATATACCCAACGTAAGTTTTGGGGTTCCAATAGATGTAATCTGGTAGCAAGAAATTAAAGAGGTAAAGTTCACATAACAATTTTTTTTTGTGATTTGTGACGTTGAAAAATGTATCAATAAAATATTGTTGAGTAAGAATATTGTATATTCTTCCTGTTGCTAATTGTCAAAGTCTAAATATGGTCCATCTATCATGCTAATGGATGGAGTAAATTCTATAAGGGGATTAATAGGAAAAAGCCTCCAATCCTAGTGCACAAGCATCCTATAGCTTGCGCTCTATCTATTTCAACCATTCCTTGTACAATTGAATCCTTCCTTTCCATCTATCTTCTTGTGCAAGATACAATGAAAAACATTTCTCCTTGAGCTTATTGACCACTTGTTGATGGTTCGCCCGATTGATGATTCCTAAATCGAAGAGCTCATCCTAGTGCCTCTAGCTAGGAAAATAAGGCTTTATTTATATAAAGGCATATGTGTGCACGAGTATATAATCTAAAATAGTGTTGATAAATCATTCAACATTCAACACAGTATCCTTTGTTTGTGTTTTAATAGGCTTCCTACAAAGTTATTCTATTTCAATAACATTCAGTAGGGTGTCCATTGGGTTTATGTTGTTCCTTTTAACACGAGAGCTAGTCAATTTTGGCTCCTTATCTCGAATGCTCTCCTCCGTAACTTCATCCACTGGTGTTTCTTTAGGAGATACACATACCATGAATGGAAATTCTCCTAACTCTTTTGATTTGGAGGATGATATTGCTATATGATCTGGTGATGAATTAGGTTTTAATTTTGTATCAACCTTAGTTACTAGCTTGGTGTCTCCCTTGTGCTATGATATTGAAGATGAAATGATTAGGGATAATTTTGTAGCCATAACATCCATTCACTGAGTCTTCCGCCTTAGGTCTGTAGTTATCGTTACAAAAGAAGTAGAGGGTTTATCCTTGCGAAGTTTGCATGAATGTAATTGTATGTTTAAAACCTTTACAATACAACATTGCACATATAGATTCCGTATAAAATAGAAATAAAACAATAAAAATCACACATAATACTCATAAATTTACCATGGAAACCCTCTACTGGGAAAATTGGAAAATGTTTATATCCACACCTCTAACTCTCATTGTATTAACTTCACCTTTTACAATACAATATACATGATTCAGTGGCATCCAAAATCTCTAATACATTGACCTGGATTAGATTACAACCTTCATTCCTCAACTGGAATTAGAAAACCATGGGATGGAAAACCATGTGCCAAAACCATCCAAAACATATAAAACCATGTGCTAAAACTGCCTAGAACAAACCCAAAACTACCCATTTTGTTTCAAGGGATTCACCCCCTACTGCGCCCAATGTAACGTATAGTGTGTGTTCCCAATTGTGCAAAGAATACAACACATACCCAACAGTGATAAAACCCTTTCCCTAGGTTTTTTGTTCATTCCCTTATGTAATACGACCCAATTGATCCCCTATTTATCTAATTCTCCCATGAGTAGTAGTGTAATAAAAGCAAAATGAAATAATCCTTAGGTAGGTTGAGCTCACTTCTGAACCACGTTGGCCATTTTAGTTTAATCCTTTAGGAGGAAGAAATGTATGTTATGCAAGGTCTCGCTCTTCAAATGGAACATAAGCCTAATATGGTAATCATATACCAAGTTGAACTTGCCTTCAAATGTTATAAATTTATGAATAATCAAAACTACCTCTTTTTAAGGAGAGACCAACAAATTGATTTGAACGCCCACCTTCTTGACATTTTGCATATGTAGCAGTGTGGTTATGATTTGGGACCAACTATCATTTGGTAATTTCAAATTTTTGGACCAATGTTCCACTTGTAAGAGCAATCCCCTAGCTCGACTAATACTTTCTTCATCAACAATGAATGTCAATCCACACACAATGGTCATTCTTTCATTAAAAGTTTTGGTAAATTCCAATGCCACTGCTAAGTCTGCTCCTTGAAATCGCTCAAAGAATGCCAACCACTTTGCTTGAGAAAATATAACCATGGCTTTGGGATATTGTTGAATAATGTCAATGATGTCAGGCTCTATCCTATTCACTGATCCTCCCATGGATTTGAAATTCTCAACTAAATGCTTCTTTGTTGATTATAGGCTTGTGTTTGTGAGAATGTGATGTACAAGCTACAAGACAAGGATAAATAACTAATCTCTTATGCCAATCAAGAAAGGAATTTGAGACTAGTTTAATGATGGAATGTGTAAGTAATGATTTGACAATCGATGGAGTAGAAAATCAAATAATGTAATGATGGTAATCTTACAATAGTTCCATCCATATTTGTGATACGATGACTTGGTGCTATGAAATTGATAAATGTGCGACAGTTAGTTCAAATGATTTTGTAGCATGAGGATAAGCCCACAAGTTTTCTTCACATGGGTTTCTCATGACCATGTTGTATGTACTTAAACCGAGATATTTTACCAAAATATGTAAGGCCAACACTATGAACTTAAGTGTCAACCCTATTCTTCCAAATTGGATCATGCATCATACTTCTGAGATATAGTTTGAAGGCCAAAATTAATTTTAGATGGATTATAATGCAGTCACCCTAGTTTCTGCAATCAATCCCTACAAAAACTAGGGGTCCTCCCATAGAGTGCACAAAAACAAAGTACCAATTTTTAACATAATTTAACCATTAACAAATACCACAAGGAGTTATTGTTACAGGAAAAGGAAATCAGAAATAAAACTGGTGGACAAAACACAAAATATCTCCATTAATCATGACATAAAATTTATTATAGCCATACTATATCTCAGAGAAATTGGAATGATTATTTCCTCTGTCTCTGATGGTGCATACATTTACTGGTTCCCTGTGAATGCCCAACGCTATTCTCTCTCTATTCTTCCACTGCATTTTTCCCTTTTTCCATTCTCTTTTTTTGTGTTCTTCTGATGCAAAAATGAAATCAATTTTTTCTGAAAAATCTCCTCTATGCTAAGCTCTTTTGCAATGTTTTCTTTCCCCCTTTATCTTTTTGTTTCTTGGTATTTGAAACGTTTAGACCCTTCAACTTCCCAAACCATTTCTTGTTTTTATTTTCTTGGATAGTTATATGGTTCCCATTTTCCAAAACCGTTTTCCAACTATTTAAGTTAATGGAATTTAACAGCTATGATGACTTAAACAATTCATTTTCCCCTACTAAATCAACCTGCCACTTGTCACGAGTTCTTTACCATACACACAGAGTTTAAAATGAAAAATCTATAGCTTTAAAATACACCCACACATGTTGAAGCATCGTTTTGTAGCAACTGTTAGAACATGTGTTGCACCAAATGTGTTGCATCAACCGTTTCAACACAATGTTGCAACAACTGTTTCAACAATTGTTACAACGATAGGAATTTGACACTTATTCCTTATTAGCTTAAACTTGAAATATTTTGGGTTGATGCAGATTGCTTGAGGCCAAATATGCTCATGCATCAAATTATGTGGGCATGGAATAGATGATAAGGGAATGCCAAGTATTGGTGGATAAGAGATGATATTTTCAGGTAGAAAAAATGGCTAATTGGATTGTCTTTCAAATAAATTTCAATTTCATATAAAAATTTAGAGATAAAGTCTAGAAACTACCTCGACCTTGGTGAAAAAAAAACTTTGAGCTTGAACTTGATGTCACCCTATAACAACAATCAACTACCAAATGAGTACTGTGAATGGATTTTTGGTCCAATATAGACTTTATAATGAAATCATCTTGTGGAAATAAGAAAAAATATTGGACCCCTGTAATCAACTATCATATCCATATTACTTATCTTCGGTATCCAATCATGTGTTGTAAATGATATTTAGCTATAATTGCATAATTATGAATATGCTTGCAAACATTTTGAAATTAACCAAGTAGTTATGTTGTTTAGATTCATGAGGGTTATTTGGTTTCTATAGTTGAGTTACAACCCATATGCGTCTCCTTCATCTTAGGATCAATGTAACCTAGTAGATAAATATTCATAGTGAAGTAAACACTTCTTCTTCTCTCTCTTTTTTCTTTTTCTTTTTATCCTTTAAAATTTTTCCCACCAGAAGAACTAGTTTTCAAGCAAAACTTGTCCAACTGCGCCTTGAGAAAGGTTTTCACTACTAGATTTTGTAATGTTTTTCTCTTTTTATTTATTTATTTATTTATTTATATATAGACAACTATGTACAAATGATTCTTGAAATTTGAAAAACTTTTAAGAGGAAGTAGGTAAAGGTGGAGAGACCACCTTTCTTATGAACTCAACTTCAGGATGACTAACTAAATATTTGATGAACTCCTCTCTTGATAGCGGTTTCTGATATAAACGTAGGCGATGGCAATTGACCAATAATTGGGTTCTTTATTCATCGATAGTGCGTAATTCAACCGAACCATTATCATAGAAAATATCGATCTCATATGGTCCCATCCAACGAACCCAAAATTTTCCATTAAAGTCCTCATACCCGGAATCGAACAATACAACCCAATCTCCTTTGTGAAACTTATTCTTTTTAATGAACTAGTCATGCCATTTAGCTCTTTGTTGCCAAATTAAAGTAGTTTGTTGTATGGAAACTTGACATAGTTCATCGAGTTCTTTGATTTGATTTAAAAAACATTGTTGGGCCTCTATAAGATTCATGTTAACTTGCAATGCCATTCATAAATTTATATCTTCAAACAATTTTCAAAGGATTGCCTACTTACCATATACTAGATCGTATGGAGTGAATCATGTAGTATTGGTCCATGTCATTCGATATGCCTACAAAGCCCCAGGAAGTCTTCCAGCCTAGTCTTTCCAATGAATATGTACAATATTGGTTAAAATGGTCTCTAAGACTTTATTTGTCACTTCTACCTGGCCATTAGCTTATGGATGATATGGTGTGGATGTTTTGTGTCGAATTTGATATTTCTGGGTGATGGATAGAATGAGATTGGAAGTGAATTGTGTTCCTTGATTAGTCACGATTTCCTTTGGTACAATGAATCAGACAAATATCTCTTAAAATAATAAGTGTACCACTTCTTGTTCAGTTGCATTAGGAAGAGCCTTAGACTCAACCCACTAGTCATGTAATTGGTGCATACCAGAATATACACCTTTTGTCTTAGCAGTGGATTTATTGGCCCAATGAAGTCGAGGGCACACTTTTTAAGGCTTGATCAATAATTGAGGTTGTAATGACATCAGATAACATGATCCACCCCTATTCAGAAAAGGTGGCCTTGGACCTAGGAATACATAATACTTTGATGAGTCACATTATGCTTTTCCCTTGGCGAAATATGTAGTTGAATACACTATTGAGGTGGATAATGGGGTTTCTATCACTAGGCCAATGTCTCTACTATTTATTCTTATTGGTTGTGGATCCTAATTATCTTCCTGATTTAGAGGTATTTTTTTAGCCACGTTTGGACCCCATTTTTTTAAAGGGNCCCCCCCCCCCCCCCCACTTTTGATTCGAGGGTAGTGCCCCAGAAGCAAAATTTTGGGAAAAAATGCCTTGTAAAATATTGTAATTTCGTAGTCAATCTTGACCGTTCATTATAAGGTTGTAGATCTGACAGTAAAAGTTATGATAGGGATTTTTTCCCTAGAATGAAACCCTCTTTTATGTATGAGGGAATTGTATTGCGGCTATGAGAGTGAGTGAATATTGTATTCTAAGAGAAGAGACTGTGAGAAAAAGAAGAGGAAGTTAAAATGGGTATGCAGTAGGTTGTATCCCTTCATTTGTTGGATAATAATGAATGAAGGACCTGAAAATATCTCTGGTGGATGTAGCCCACACTAGGTGAACCATGTATATTTGTGTCTCTAATGTATTGTGTATCTTCTGTGATTTATTTCTGCATTTGTTTTATATTATTTCTCCGTGATATTTTTTTTCTAACAACTRGTATTAGAGCCGATGGTAAATCACAGGAAAAGAGGGTTCTCAGTTCGAGTGGGAGCAATGGCGAAAGATGGAAATTTTAAGGTTGATAAATTTAATGGGAAAAACTATTAGTTATGGAATATGAAAATGGAAGATTATTTATATAAGAAGGATATTTACCTACCGTTGGGTGGAAAAGAAAAACAACTGACGAGTATGAAGGACGAAGAATAGGAGATTCTTGATAGAAAGGAACTGAGAAGGATACGAATATACCTCGCAACATCAATGGCTTTCAATATTTCAAAAGAAAATAAAATGGAGCATCTGATGAATGCATTGACTAAACTATATGAAAAACCCTCAGCTTCCAACAAGGTATTTATAATGAAGCGATTATTTAATATGAATATGCCAAAAGATGGGTCTATTGCCGATCATTTAAATGAATTCAATTTGGTTACTAATCAACTAAGTTATGTAAAAGTGGACTTTGATGATGAGGTTATGGGTCTTCTAATATTGTGTTGATTGGTATAAAGATGGAATGAATTGGTCATGGTTGTAAGTAACTATGTCTATGGTTCAAACACTCTAAAATTTGATGATGTTTTTAGTGTTATCCTTAGCGAGGAAATGCCACATAAAAGCATAAGTGAGACATCAGGTAATGAATTGACTTTGGAGAACATGGGAAGACAAAGGGAAAGAGGAAAGAGTCCAGGAAAATGCGGGAAGACTAGGAAGGGAAGATCCAAATCCAGAATAGGAAAGATAGAGTGTTGAAATTGTGGGAAGAAAGGACATCTGAAGAAAGACTGCAGATCTCCAAAGAAACAAAGAGATGGACAACATGAGAAAAATAGGAATAAAATGTACCAGGTGATGTGTTACAATATGTTTTGATTCTTTCTTTAGATAATATTACTATTGGATGCAGGCCTAGCAAGGAAGAAAGGTTATTTTTGGAGGAAAATCATGCAAAAGATAGTTGGAAGGAAAACAAACATGTGTAAGAGAAGTAGGCGAAGTGCGCATGCAATGAGGATATAAATAAGACCTATAAAAGAAGCACATGTAAGACCTAACGATGCTAGGGTTAGGGTTTTTGTAATTCATTGTAATGGCTGATGAGCATAGGATATAAATAAGTAGTACTTAGGCAATAAAAGGGGGGCATAGAAAGAGAGATACAGAGGGAGGAGGGAGTCCCGATAGAGAGGAAGAGAATTGTAAGAACTGTATGAGTCATTAATCTAGTGAGTTAGAGAAGGAGTGAGCGACTCGATCCCGAGGGTTAGATCGTAGGTTGAGGAAACTCCGGGACTCTGAGGGTTAGATCAGAGGTTGAGGATCCTAGTAATCTAGTCAGCCTCGCAAGGATCGAGGAGCCCGTGGGAGAGAGGAAGAACTAAGATTAGGTCCACATGACGTGATATATTTCTAAACCATAATAAATCTCGAGAGACAAATATTTGTGGACATAGCCTGCTAGCCCAAGAGGGGGGTGAACCACGGTAACACTGTGTTATGCGAATGAATGAATGCATATTTATGTCTGATTAATTGATGAATGCTAGATAAATGAAGCGACTACGTAGATCTGGTATTCCACATGCATGCATAGAATGAATGTTATAACTAGATGTTGGATTGAATGAATAAATTTTACAACACACAACCTCAGAGATCACTCAGTCTCAAGTTGCAAACACCTAAGTATTGCAGCCACCCATAAAGCTATCCGGGTGAGATTGCACAATACATTCTATGTATTGCGTTGCCTTCTGGTTTACCAGAGGGGCCGATAGTTTTAAAGGGATTTTGTTGGGAATCTTACTAAATCTGAACCAGGGTCGATATGTGATGGTAAGACTAACAAAAGAGTAGATAAAAAAGCCAACAATTACTGAGTCTTGGGTATTAGATTCAGGGCCTTCATTTCATGCCACACCCCATAGGAAATATTTTCAAAATTATGTTTAAGGTGATTTTGGACAGGTTTATTTGGGTGATGATGAACCATGTCAAATTGTTGCAATGGGTAAGGTACAAATAAAGAAAAAGAATGGAAACCAATGGTTACTAAAAGAGGTGAGACATATACTAGATCCAAGAAGAAATCTAATTTCGATAGGACTGTTGGAAAGTGAAGGTTGTATATCTACATTTATAGATAATGCATGGAAGGTCACTAAAGGATCATTGGTAATGAAAAAAGGCGAGAAGGTAGGTACATTCTATTTATGTACTAGTAATTCCAACTCTTCAATCTCTTTAGCTTCTACAGGTGTGGATACAACACTGTGGCATCATAGGATTTGACACATGAGTGAGAAGGGGATGCAAATACTTCACAGATGAAATCTGTTGCTAGATATTAAACAAGTTGACTTGGATTTTTGTGAGAACTGCATTTATGGAAAACAAAAGAGAGTCATATTTCTCAGAGTCGGGAAGGAAAGAAGAGTGAAAATTAGAGCTTGTGCATACAGATGTATGGGGACCAACTCATGTATCATCTCTTGGTGGCTATTGTTATTATGTTACTTTTATTGATGACACAACTAGAAAAACTTGGGTTTATTGCATTCGAAAAAAATATGATGTTTTTGACACTTTTAATAAATGGAAAGATTTGGTTGAGAATGAAACAGGAAAAATGTTGAAGTGTCTTGGATCAGATAATGGAGGTGAATACTGCAACAAGGATTTTGATAATTATTGTTCATACCTTGGGATTTGTAGAGAGAAAATAGTTCCAAGAACACTACAAGAAAATGGTGTGTCAGAAAGGATGAACAGGACAAGCATGGGACATGCAAGGAGTATGAGAATGCATTTTGGGTTTCCCTTACAATTTTGGGCAGATGTTGTAAATATTGTTGTTTACTTAATAAAAAAAGGGCCTCCAATATCCTTGGATGGTGGAATTCTAGAGGATGAATGTACAAGTAAAAAGGTAAACTACTCATTTTTGAAGACTTCTGGTTGTGAAGCATTTGTCCATATTGATAAATAAAATAGAACAAAGCTCGAGGAAAAATCCAAGAAGTGTACCTTTATTGGATGTTAATAATTTTGGTTATCTCTTATGGGATTATGAAAATCTTAAAATCATTAGGATAGATATGTGGTATTCAATGAAAACATCATGTACAAATATCAGTTGCAGGGAAAGAAACAGGAAAAAGAAAACAAAGAATATGCAGTGCTTGATGAAATCAAAGAAAATGAAATTCAGAAGGTACCAGAAAATCAAAATGTACAACAACATGAGCAACAAGTACATAAAATTCCTACAAGTGTTGTTATAATATATACTAGGTTAAGTAGACCCCCTGACCGATACTCTCCTTCTTTGTATTATTTATTGTTGACTAATTCTGGTGAACCAAAAAGTTATGAAGAGGTAATGTAGGTAGACACAAAAAAGAAGAGGGAGCAAGGCATGAAAGAGGAATGGATTACTTGGTAAACAACCAGACTTGGGATTTGGTTTAGTTGCATGTAGGGAAAAAGGCATTGTAAAATAAATGGGTTTATAGGTTGAAGGAAGAAGATGGAGGCAAAAAATGATATAAGGCTAGGCTTGTTGTAAAGGGGTTTGCACAAAAGAAAGGTATAAATTTTGATGAAATATTTTTTCATTTAAAATGACTTCAATTGGGACTATTTTAAGTCTTGTGGCAGTAGAAGATTTGCATCTTGAACAATTAGATGTAAAAACAATTTTTCTCCATGGGGATTTGGAGGAAGAGATTTATATGCAACAACCATAGGGGTATGAGGTCAAAGGAAAGGAGAATTTGGTATGTAGGTTGAAGAAGAGCTTGTATGGCCTAAAGTAAGTTCCAAGGCAGTGGGATTTGAAGTTTGACATGTTTATGACATAACAAGGTTATAATTGATGTCATTATGATCACTGTGTTTATTTTCAGAGGCTAGAAAATGGAAGCTATATTATCTTGCTATTGTATGTAGATGACATGCTTGTTGCAGGGTCTAACATGCATGGTATTAATGTGCTAAAAAATAAATTATCTAATTCATTTGCGATGAAGGATTTGGGTGCTGCAAAGAAAATCCTTGGTATGAGAATAAGAAGGGATATAAAAAATACCAAATTGACATTGTCTCAGGGTGAGTGCATAAAGAAGGTGTTGGAGAGGTTTAAAATGCATAATGAAAAATCAATTAGTACACCTTTAGCCAACCATTTCAAATTAACCAAGGAAATGTGTCCCAAGACATGAGATAAAATAAAATATATGTCCAGGGTCCCTTATTCATCAACAATTGGGATCTTGATGTATGCTATGGTGTGCATAAGACTGGATATTACACATGCACTCGGAGTTGTGAGCATGTATATGAACAATCCAGGTAAAGAACATTGGGAGGCAGTAAAGTGGATTCTCATGTATTTGAGAGGTACTACTCATGCATTATGTTTTGGAGGTTCATACACTATTCTACAGAGATACGCTGATTCAGATATGATAGTGATAAAGATAATAGGAGGAGCACCACAATGTATGTTTTTAATTTAGGTGGAACAACAATACGTTGGATTTAAAAACTACAAAAGGTTGTTGCACATTCAACAATGGAGGCAAAGTATGTTGCTGCTACAAAGGCTAGTAAAGAGATGATTTGGTTACAGAGGTTTATGGAGGAATTGGGAATGAAGTAGGAGAATAGAAGGTTGTACTGTGACAACCAGAGTTCCATTCATCTTGCAAAGAATTCAACCTTCCATTATAAGACTAAGCATATACAAATCATGTACCATTTCATACGATCTATTTTGTAAGATGGACAACTGAATTTGGAAAAGATACATACTATTCAGAATCCTACATACATCTTAATAAAGGTAGCAACAAGAGAGAAATTTAGTTCCTGCTCAGTTTTAGTTGGCCTTCAAGCATGAAGGTGAAGATGAGAAATTTTCCAGGTCCAAGGTGGATCATAGTCCAATAGGTACATCAATAATGAAGTTGTTATGATCAGTCTCCAAGTGGGAGATTGTTGGTTGTGGAGCCTAATTATCTTCCTGATTTATAGGTCTTGTTTCAACCACGTTTGGACCCCATTAATTAACTGAGGGAGACAGGGAGGGGATTCCCCCCCCCCAATTCTATCTCTAATGGGGTCTAGGGGGGGTGGAGGGAAATTTTGGAGCCCCCCCTGGCAGGGGATTCAGGGGAAGCGCCCCCAAAGTGAAATTTTGGGAAAAATTGCCTTGTAAAATATCGTAATTTCGTAGTCAATATAGAGCATTCATTTTAAGGTTGCATATCTGACAATAGAAGTTATGTTGGGGATTTTTTTTCCCTAGAAGGCACCCATATTTTATGTATGAGGGAATTGTATTGCAACCGTGAGAGCTAGTGAATATTGTATTTTGAGACAGGAGACTATTAGAAAAAGAAGAGGAAGTTACAATGGGTATGTTGTAGGTTGTATCCCTTCATTTGCTAGATAATAATAAAGCAAGGACCTGTAAATTTCTTTAGTGGACATAGCTCACACTAGGTGAACCACATATATCTATGTATCTATTGTATTGTGTATCTTTTGTGTTTTATTTCCGCATTTGTTTTATTTTATTGCTCCGCGATCATGTTTTTCTAACAGTTCTCTATGGGCACCCATAATACTAGAGCTCTTAATCAAAGTTTTCATATTAGCTTCTTCTGTTTCAAATGCATTTTCTCTAGCACATCCCAGGTTAGTTTGGATCCTGTCACTTTCAACATATACCTCGATAAGCCACCTTTTGATGTATTATAGTTCCACTTTCTCTCCACCTTCCAACTCTTTCCCAAAGAACTTTTTGGTGCCATCAATAGTTGTTATGCAAACCTTCTCAATTAAAATAGTTTCATATTTAAAACAATTGGAACCTCCATGATGAATCACATAGTCATTTAAGTTCTTAATATATGTAGATATTTTCTTCTCCAACTCATCAATCTTTATCTAAACCCTTCCTAGTAATTTCATATTTTCTCCCATGAATTGGAGATTTATGTTACTTGAAATCTTGTACACATATCTTTTCCTTATTGTCGACCCTCCAAGATCCTACTTTCAATGGGAAACGATAGTGATGTATTGTAACTTGTATTCATCATTCAACTTTATTAATGTATGGAATGAGTTTGGTCATATGAGGCTTTTTATACTAGTGGCTTGAACCCACTCATATAGGGTATCAACTTTGAGGTATTTCCGTAGCACATCAACCTTGTGAGGCTACCTAGACCTTCTGTATTAAAGGAGAATATTATTCCCTTTCCCCCCTTGACAGGAAGAATCCTAGTAAAGGTATCCATTTTATTTCCTAGCATTCAAGGTTGCTGCCTTATTTAGGGTTGACCCTAAATTCACTAGGATTTTAGCATGTTATACCAAGGAAGCTAGAGTCACTTTTTTTTCCCTCACTAGTTGAACTCAACCATCATTATCACTTATTAGTGAGGCATTTTGGGAATGCGGCCTATTATCCACCATCCTTATGATAGATGGAGTGGTGCATGTCTCTTTCAATACCTTAGTCCAAAGAGAAGATACAAAGCAAGGTGTAAACACAAATCAAAGTTTCTAGCCATAGCCACATTTTTGGAGCAAAACATGGTAATAATCCCCTACAAAAAAGGTCTAGAACTGAAAATGCACATCTTATTTTAAACTTTGAGGCATATGTGCCATGTTGTGTTTGTGGAGACTTAAAGGAGGAAGGAATAAATCATGTAGTACAAGGTAAACGTTGTTTGATCAAGGTACGTCAAACAAAATTGATGAAGTAATTACCAAGCCTTTTCTTGAAATATAAAAAAACAACAAAACAAAATTAATGCCTCCTAGATTCAACATATCAAATATTGTGTCATCTTGAAAATAGGATAGCAACAAAACGTGATTTAGAAGTAGTCTAGAAGATGATATAGAAAGAGACTCTGGTCAAGTAGAGAAGGATAAGGAAAATATTTGAATATTGAATTCCAGGTCCATAATACTATCACTTATGTTGTGAATGACCCAACTGTGACTCAATGGGTATGATTGGTTAGTGGGTTGTGGATGCCTGGAACACGGTGCTTAAATGTTAGTACTATTTATGTATGGTGGCAATGCATCATCACCCAAGTCACGATCATGGATTTTTAATTCTTCCTTATCTGTTTTCCATGTTAATATCATTGCTATGAATTAAGACCTGTTCAAGAATGGCTCAAAGGAAAACATCCCATGACTGTGAATAGTGGGGTAAATTCTATGGAATCATCTCCGTGAGATATGAAAACTGATTCACAATATCAAAACCAATTTGAAAGAGATGGGGTACTAGCACAATTCCATATGATTCAAAATCTGAACATAACACAAACATAAAATCTGCAGATACAATTGAGTGCAAGACTCTCCCAACAAATTTAAATTCTGGAGGTACTCCAAGGCTCCTGGAGATGAAGTCATCGGGTGTTTCTACTTTGGCTTCTAAGAATTATGGTCATCTTGTAGTTCAATAGACTAAAATTATGGAGCAACATGACCCTGTGATGACATGCATTGACGATTAATATCGTAACGATGAATTCAGCCACAAAGTATTGCTCAAAGCACTATTATTTAACTATGTTAATAATATAATACTAGTAGGTGGGACTGCCTTATAGACTAGAGGCACAAGGATAGACATATTACACATGTTTAGTTGCTATTTTTGATGTTGCCTACAAAGTATTACATTTTTTTCGATGCATTCTTAATTTCATATTGGCATGATAATAAGTGGATACTGTATTATTGTGGAACACTCTTGGTAATCACTCATGACATTGAACAAGTTTTATGGGTATGAGGGTGATTTCGTTACAACTGCTATGTTACAACCTTGTTACTAATTCTTATGTTGATTACTTGACCACATGCGTACAAAGGATATTTTAATGGTAGCATGATCAAAACAAAGAAAAAAACCTATGAAAAGATCCTAAAGTGTAACAAAGGGAAAGAAGTTATATGTTTGAGCTATAATGAAAGACTATATGCAAGTTCGAATAGAAAAGTTAAGGGATATTAGTGTTAGTCCTAACTATTATGCTATTTGTTGGTTAGTGGACTATGCGAATTTCATGAGATTTGAATGGAGGCGTATATAACATTTTTAATATGTATTATGGCAAGAGTTAACGTGTAAATTATATTGGGTGGCTCACTATGCAATGGATATCGTCGCAGATTTCACAATGGTTTGGCATTGAATATGCATTGGTTATATGGTTTAATTGTTGGTGACTGTGATGCTTATTGGGTTGTCTCGTACTTTGAATTGAATGGGTCAGGTGATGGAAGTGGCGTTCATTTACTGCACGTCACTCCATACTTTCCCTATCGCCTGCCACCCTAGCATTGTTCCATTGTTTCATTTTTTTCTTTGTTGGTTGTGAAGCTCCGCATTTCCACGCTCTTGGAAGAAAGAAGGCTTGACCAACTCGACATTTAAGCTTTTGTCCACAGGTATGATTCTTTTTCTCTCCATCCATGATGTATTCTCTGTTGTATGAACCAAATGATGGCTCAATGATGCTTGGATTTTGTGTGTTCTTGATAATTTTGACTGTGTATATGTGTGTTATGGCTCTCTGTGATGACTGTAAAATGTTTAGGATTGCAAGCAAAGGAATGGGTATTTTAAGTTGCGCATTGGTTGTTTGCTCGGTCAATTTAGTATCATGATGGGTCTCTGTGGAATAATAAGTGAACGTTGGTACAATATGGCTCTGCATTGATGATGGAGGGTTTTGTTCTGTGTATTACTGTCAGTTAACTTGTTCCTTCAAAGTCATGGTGGTAAGCCTTACAAAGTCGCAAAGGAATTGCCAATAGTTGTTGTGTTCTTTCTTCAAACCCCGAGTCATGGTTGTTGGCCCGTTCTTACTGTATTTTCACCGAAGTATCCCAAGATCTAGTCTTGGTTGGTCCTAACGTTAATACATGTCTATATGGTTGTGGATTGATATAAGTTGTATCTAAGCATTCTTTCAAAAGGACGAGTGTCTCCTCACTAGTGTTGTTGTCAAGTTGTTCGAATCTTAAGTATTGGAAAGGGATGTTATATCTCTGTGTTTTTTTTTTCATAACCTCCATTGTTAAATTAACCCTTGCCTCTCCTCTGCAAGTGTTAAACGCACTGTGTGCACTGGGTTGTTTTACTTTGCCTTTCTTTTCTCTCCTCGGGTGTTAACCATTGGTTCTGTCCATGACTTGAAGTAATAAGTAAGACTGTGTGGTTCACTGCTGTGTCTTTTTCGAAAGGTATTTTTGCCTGTGGTTGATATAAGTCTCGGAATACCTTCAACTCTTTATGTTGTTGTTTAAGAATGAACGAACTCTTGTTGCTTCCTTGCATTTGATTTTGACAGAGCTTGATTTAGACTCCATTGTCTTTTCTCACCTCGGGCACCTTCTGGGGTTGTCAAGTATTGAGTATCAGTGAATGGTTATGGATATCTTTAAAACACATGCTCTCTCGCCGAGTCTCTATCTCGTCCTTGTATAGTAAAATTGTTGGAATAAGAATGAAACATGCACTTGCATACAGTGGAGGGTTGTCTTCCTTTTCGTTATGGTTTCACTCACCGTGTTTTTACCAGCGTGTTCTTGATTGCAAATGTAAACACCTGTGTGGTTTTTCTAAGCCCGATCAGGGTTCTGGCCAGTTTAAAAAATGATGCATGTGTGTATTTGGTTATGTTCACTTCATATATTATATTGGAATCTTGTACAAACTAACATTTGTTTTAGAAGGAAGTTATATCCACAGTGATAAGGCTTGGGTTTTATGTTTTGGTTGACTGTTTTTTTGTGATTGATATGATGAAGACTGTGTATAATTGGGCATATTTTGAAGTCTGTTCACATTTGAAAAGAGACCTGTGTATATTTTAATTGGGATCGATTGTTGATTGGTAAACATTGGATGTTGATTATTATCATGGTGCATTATAGATTATCAGGGATAGATGTCGACCATATTTATGTTCATTTTTTTTATTATTTGTTAAAAAAAGGAAAAAAAAAACAGAAAGAAGGGATCAATGTTTTATTAAACATGATTGTTGAATGGAAAGGTTTTTTCATAAGTTACGATTGCACAGACTATTATGAATTAAGGAATTCTGGGAAATTTAATTATTGGAACAACAAGAAGTTTGGTATACAATTGAGAAACAATGAATGTTGGTGCTCTTTAGATTGATTTTAATACAGAGTTATGATTATTGGTTATTTAATTTGTTTTATGAACAATATCCATTAAATCCCCTGTCATTTTCTCACTTTTTTGCTCATTATGAATCCCCTCACAATCCCAGATTCACTTTGCACCCCCTGTTCTTAAAATCATATTAAAATTAAATGGAAACTATGTATTACAACAATTAAAAGATAACATAGAGATGGATCACAGTTGCTATGATTTTGTTATTGTAACACAGTTGATTGTTTAATGATTTGTTGAGCAGTAATCATGTTCTTACTCCCTTTCAGTTGATCACTTTTCCACTCAATACAACCCCCTCAAATATCCCATAACCCTTATTCATCCCCTGCTCATTGACAATTATTAAATGAATTTTATGGATTGGATTGCATGGGTCTGATGTGATTGCTGAGCCAAACTTTGTTTCATATTAAAAGAGATGTCATGTATGGTTTGTTTAAGAAGCTAGTTGCTAATAAACACTGCATACAGGATGGTATTTTTTAGCAGAGGAAGCCATGGCCGAATTAAGAGGGGCATATGGAATTTGAACATAGGGCCTTGAAGGCCAAGATTCTCGATACATTGGACAAGGGKTAGTCCAACCTAGGCCAAAAAGGCCTCCCTTCCAACCCCAGCATGTCCCTGGTATCCTTGTCCCCCCTCTTGTTTCATTGCAACCTGAAGTCCCTAAGAATGATGGATGGTAGAATATTGTTCAYCGAGCAGTCTCCCAACATCGTGGCTGTCCCAATTTGTCTCTACCTACTCCTCCTCCACTAGGTTAATCTAAATGTCCAAATTTCCCCTTCACACTCACCTGTAAAGTCATCCCACACAAGCAAAAGACTCAAAACCGAATCCCACCACATGCATGACAAATGAAAAGTTGTTGCTTCCCCCTCCTCTCCCTCAAGTAATTCATCCAAATCGGTTTCATCCCGCATGCACTTGAGATATGATTGCTCTCATGTCATGATTGAGATCAAGCCTAAAGGCTCCACATAGCCTAAGGCTAATTTAGGAAGGTCAAAGGGAGACAACAATAACAAAGGGAAATTTTATGGTTTTTGAGAATATTTTATTATTGATTTGTTGAGAAAAGTTGATTGTTGAATTTTTTGGACAATATACTATTTTTGGATATTATATGTTTGGATATGGTTGAAAATATCATAGATATTTAACTTTTAAATTATGAAAATGATTATGGGAGCCACATGGAGGGATTTGTTTGATTGATTGACTAGTTATGTTTATTTTGTTAAGGAACTAAAGGGAGTCACAAGGGGTCCCACCTAATAGTTATTATTTATTAAAAGACCCTTATTATTATTATTATATTAATTCTTCCCCTAACTAAATTTAGTTGAGTTTTAGCTAACTTAATTAAAAGAAGTAGTTGAACTACTTCAACTAATTTGGGATGCATAAAAGCAAAATGAAGAGGAAGAACAAGAGGAGAATAGAAGGAGAAAGCATAATAAGGTTTTCTCTTGATTTTTATTGAGACAATTCAGTTTTAATTCATTCTTGAATTCATTAAAATCCTAATTCTCTTTTATGACAATAGGGTCCTATTGTAGACAACAAGATTCAAAGTTGAATTACATCATCCAGACACTTGTTTTCAAAGGTGTTGATCTATTTTTGATAGTCTGTGTAGACTTGTCTGTTTATGAATTAAATTTCATGAATGATAAAGGATATTGTGCAGAGTCGAGTGGGAAACAATCTGTGGCAAGTTGATCCATCTTTTAAAGTTCAGTTTTTTACTTTCTGTCAGAAGTCCTTTTGTATGGTTTTCATTGGGGACATCTAAGTTTGACTTTGGTCCAAACTCCCTCAGGGATTTTTGTAAAGAGAAAGATTCTTTTGATTTCTTGGAATGAAATAAGAGATTGTTATTCTGTCTCATCCATGTTAATATGTGACTTGGTATTTTTTCTTTTGTCGCCACATTTACTTTTGCATCTGTTATATTCAGAAAATTATATAAAAATGTTGAATTTTACAGAAATCTTCTATTTTAAAAAAATCAACCTAAGCCCTTGTAACTAATACTTGTGGATTAGGAAACAAATTTTGAGGCTATAAACATAGGGTGATATTCCCATCTATATTTCCTTAGCCAAGCAATATCTAAAAATGTTTGAGTAAGATTATTTCATATCTTTTCCTCAACATTTATTTGGCGACCATACTGGGGAGATATTCCATATCTCTCTGGTTGATTTTTATGCTTGATTATCATCGAATAGATTTACATTTCCAATATTGATCCTTTGATTGTTTCATTTCTTAATGACCGTACTTGTTGCAAGGCAACCCAATATTGAGCCAGGTCTTCAAGATCAGAACAACATAACTTTAAAATTGTTTAATGCCATCTTAGATACCGCTAATACCCAGGTTGAGCTTAATCGCTCATGGGAAGAAATTGAACAAGACATAAGTGCCCAAGAACATTGGGAAGCTAGGAAAAGACAGCCTAAGAATCAGCCAGAACTTTCTTTTCCCTACAATTTTGATCTTCTTTTCATGTCCTTAGACCCTCGTATTTCTAGGAGAAGAAGAGGTTTATCACTGGAAATTAATCCTATTGCTGAAATAGGAAGAAGGAACATTGAGTTGTCAACCCAACAAAGTACTCTAAGGAGAACTTTGTTTGATTCATCTAGTTCGTCTTTCTCTCCCTTACCTATCATTCACAAGATGGCATCTAGTTGTGGCTCTAGTGGCATTGGAGGTGCTTCTTCATATCAATTTTCAACTTCATCAGTGATTGGTAGCTTATATAGTCACCAAGTCCTTGTCCAATCTACTACAAACCCTGCCAAAGTCATTAAAAAGTACGGGATTTTTTAGTTTGAATAGGATGCTACAACTACCCTGTGGCATGTTTCCTCCCCTCTTAACCTAGCACCTGCTACTCGTCCACTTCCTAAATTCAAAGAACATCTCCCTAGGTTTTCAGGGAATTACATTGTCACTACAAATGAACACTTGGTGGCATTTTCTAATGCCTTTCACAACATAGGATCCAAAGACACCGATACTTCTATGCGCTTATTTGTGAATTCCCTTGAAGGGAAGGATGCGGTCGATTTATTTGATCTCCCTCTTAATATTTTATATACTTGGGAGGAGTTAGTCTATTGTTTCAAATATACCTATGGGCAATCCAAAATCCTAGCCGAGGAGTTACGAGAGTACAATAACATCGCTTATAAAGATGGTGAGACTATCAAGTCCTTCAACTTGCGTTTCACCAAATTGTACAACCAGATCCCTGAGCTCATTCGCCCTCAAAGCCATGCTGCTTTCATGCATTATTATAATGCATTACCTTCCCCCTATCATGATAGGCTTGAGGAAAAATCCATTGATAACCTTGGTTCCACTCAACACATTTGTTTAGAGTATGAAGAACAACTTGAAAGAGAAAGTCTTCCTAAGGGAGACTCAGTTAAACAAACATACATGTCTGCCCTCTTACAGCTTGTAAAAGACATGAATAATCAAATGATAGCGTATGAGAAGAAAGGAAATGCCCCCTCTCTTACCCCTGAAGCTTCATCTTCTTCTGCACCCCCCTTTAGAAATCCAAATGAAAATAATTTTCAGCCTAAAGTTATCATGCCTCATAGTTGGTGCAACTTTTGTGAGGAACACCATGAGGAAAGTACATGTGAGGTAAAGAAGAGTTCTAGAGATAAAATATTTGGTAAGATCCCTAAAACTACAATCGTTTTCCTATACTTTGTAGAGCCATAGGATGTCATGATCATAAATACTAGGAATAAATCCTATGCTCCCAAAAGAAAATATGATCCTCCCCGCACTTCTTCTAGCTCGAGCTCATCTTCACCAGCTACTACTATCCAGGTTGCTAAGGCTCCTGACAGTCAAGGAACTACCTCCCCTCTTCCCTCTTCCAAATACAACATTCTAAATCAGTTGGCCAATATTAAAGCAGATGCTACCCTCCTAGACATGGTTGTCATCCTTGAACAACATAAGCATCTAAAAATTTTCATGGAAGGAAAAGCTTCCATTGTAGACAACCTCTCTGAAGAGGTATATGAAGAGGATTCGTCTGCAAATAAAGTAGGTGTATATAAATTTAGACACCCTATAAAAAACACCTCGTTTTATATTTTTGTAAATATTATGGATAACATTGCCCATTGTTGTCTCATTGATGACGGTTCTGGCCCAAGTGTAATGTCGAAAATTATTATGGAAGAGCTAGGATTGTATTGTACAAATGAGAATGCTAGAAGCATGCTCTCTTATAATAGTTTACAACAAATGACCATAGGTGAAATCAAGGACGTGACCTTGGTTTTGTGCACACATCCTGAAATAAGGACAACCCTTAATATTCAGGTAATAGATATGCCAGTGAGTAATTACTCGATCATCTTAGGAAGATATTGGCAAGCTTTGACAGGTGGATACCTTTCACTCGATGAGATACACTTATCTGTTCCTCGGAATGGTAAGAACATCATAGTCCTAAGAGAAGGGAGAATTTCACCTTACATAGAAAGTAGCCCATAACCTAATGTGAATTACATTGAGGAATACCTAGGAGTGTATTCCATCTTTGCAGATGAGGACAACACTACCTTGGAACAAATCGACTTAGAGGATGGGATGTGGCATATGCACTTCGATGGTTCATGCTCCAATGAAGGAAATGGAGCTGGTATTATCTTGTACTCTCATGTGGGTAAGATTCATAACTTTTCTTATAGGTTAGAGTTTTCTTGCAAAAACAAAGTCACTAAATTTGAAGCGTTACTGCTAGGCATTGAAAATGCCTATAATATGGGTTGTGGTCACCTTACAGTTTTTGGGGATTCCGAACTTGTTGTAAGCCTTGTCCGTAAGATATACTCTCCTAGCAACAAGTTAATGAAATGTTACACCCAAAATGTTTGGGAACTTATCTCGAACTTACTATCTTTCAACATCACTCATGTTAAAAGGGAATTGAACTCATCGGCTGATAGGTTAGCTATTTTTTCAACCTCTCCTATTCAACAACTTTTTCCACAAAGACCTGATTATACCTTTCAATATTTGTATCGTCCGCACATCCCTGACAACATAGAGGCATGGCAAGTCTTTCCTAGTGATGAGAGCATATGTGCTTTCATTCAAAATGAACCTTATAAGCCTAAGGAAATTATATCGATGGAAGATAACAAAATTCCTAAAGGCTTGACTCCTCTAGAAAGTTCATTTTCATCGAGTGATGTAGGAAACAAAGAAAAAACATAAATACGAGGAGTAAAAAAGGAAAGTGGGTGAAACCATTTCCTTGAACATTGGAACACCTGAGTTTCCAAACAATGTTAAAATAGGTGTGCAATGTTCCAATGAAGAAAAATTGAAGTTCGCTAAGCTGCTTGGTGAATTTCAAGATGTTTTTTCTTGTTCTTATGAGGATCTTCATGGTTTTGATCCTACTCTTATACAACATGCCATTCCTATCAAGGAGGCCATAAAACCAGTTAGGAAAAAACAAAGACCCATTAACCCTACATTGGAAGAAACTATTCGAAGGGAGTTGGAAAAACTCTTGAAGGTTGGGATCATTTTCCCGGTTAAGTATTTTGAGTGGGTTTCCAATTTGGTTCCCGTTCGAAAAACAATTGGTCAAATTAGATTATGCGTAGATTTTCACGCATTGAATAGGGATAGCATAAAAGATCACTTTCCTCTCCCTAATATGGAAATGATTTTGCAGCAAGTTGCAGGGTCACAGATGATGTCCTTACTTGACGGTTTTTCTGGTTACAATCAAATCAAGGTAAAAAGGGAAGATACATATAAAACCACTTTTATTACTCATTGGGGATTTTTTTCTTATGAACGTATGCCTTTTGGCTTATCGAATGCAGGTGCCACTTTTCAAAGAGCTATGCAAATAAATTTTGACGATTTGATCGACAAGATTATTCAGATCTATCTTGACGACTTAACTGTGTATTCTAAAAGTCGATCAGATCATTTTGGTCATCTTAAAAGAGTTCTCATGTGATGCAAGAAATTTGGAATTTCACTAAATCCTTCTAAGTCTATTTTTGGCATTACTAAGCGTAATGTCGTTGGACACATTGTCTTTGATTCAGGAATAAGCATTGATATCGAAAGGATTGACATTATCCTAAATCTGCTTGCTCCCACTTAGACGAAGGAGGTTCAATCTTTCATGGGTGTTATTAACTTTGTCCGTAGGTTTGTTCCTGATTTTGTTGTAATGGCCAAGCCAATTCATAATTTTATTAAGCAAGATCATTCCTTTTCTTGGATAGATGATGTTGAAAATTCTTTTGTAGGGATCAAGAAAGCAATCAATTCCGCACCGGTTTTGGCGAAGCCAGTTTTTGAGAAAGAATTTATGATATATACTAATGCCATAGAGGAAGCAGTTTATGTTATCCTCATTCAAGGTGATGACCAAGGTAACGAAAAACCAGTGGCTTACA
>SNQJ01S0012750.1:194474-207008 GCA_010110895.2 Picea sitchensis | reverse complement strand
CCCACCATTGGATTAGAGGTGGAGGGGTTGCTGCCACAACTTAATGAATTTGTCAAATCTCTATCCACATCAAAATGTTCCTTGTTTGTGAACTTGATTTTCACCCTTAGGAGAACCTTTGAAGGCTGAGAAATTGCTTGGGGATCCAACATACCCATTTGGAGGAAAATCCATACCCCTTGGGGGTTAGTGTGCCCACTTCATAGGGTTTCATGGAAGGTTGGAATAATAATTGCACATTGAAGGGCCTTTGGAGGTTAGACATTTCACCAAAGCCTCCATTTTCCCCTTACTTTAGGGAGATGGGTCACCACAAGAGGGATTTTGCTCCATAATTGTTGTACATGTGGCTTAGAAGCCCAATTTTTTTATTGTTTTGATTATTTAATTATTGAAGAGGGCCTTTTTCCCCTCCATAGACTAGATTAGGGGATTTTTAGCTTAAAAAATTAATATTTTATTTTGAGGGATGTTGAGCACCTTCTCTATAAATATAGGTGCATTTCCTCTCATTTGGGAACATAACAACTTGAGGCAGAAATCCCTTAAGAGGTTTGAAATTTTTTGAAATTTGATGGAGCATTTTTGTCTTGGATTGTTGTCATGGATGGAGGATTAAGGAATTTTGTGGATGCATGTTTTTTTGTTGATTATTTTCTTGTTTTGGTGGATCTTTCATGACAATAAGGTTTCTTCATGCATATTTACTTGGATGAGTAAGTATTCGTCTTCTTCTTCAAGTTGAAGTGTGTTGGTTCTTGGAATATTTTATTGTATGCTCTATTAAAGACATAATAGTTTCATATTGTCTTTATCTCCTTGGAAAATTTTTGCTAGAAACCCTAAGGAAGGATTATAAGTCGATATCCCCTTCCCTTGTTGGTCCATCTAAATTTTTTTAAGCATAAACAATTTGAGCTAAGGATTGTAAGTCAATATCCCCTTAGCCTTGATATTGAGGTTGAAACATAGGGTTTATAAGTCGATAGAATATAGGGTTTGGCCTAGTTCCATTGGATCTTGTTGCTAGACGTTGGAGAAGAAGAAAAAATCACCTAGGGTTTATAAGTTGATAATCCTTAGGGTTTGTTCTTTGGAAGGTTTGGCTTGGGTTTATAAGTCGATAACCCTAAGTTTTCATCTTCAAGCTTTCTCATTCCTTTAACAAGCTCCCATCTTCTCATTTTGACTCCATATGCCCAATGAAAAGACACTTACTTCCAAATAATTTTTTCCATACCCTAGAGATTACCCAAAAACCATTTTTCCTAGAATCACGATCCATATAATCTTGAGCTACATTTCCCTAAGTCCCAACAATCTCAAACCAGGGAAACCCCCTTGAGTTAGAGGAGAGATAACATAAAGTGAAAGAGGGATTGATGAGGTGACAATGGCCTCCCTCTTGGTTACATCAGATCAAACTTGAGATTTTAGAATTTATCTATATAAGTGTGAGTTTGTGTGATAACATTTTGGTGTCATTGTCAAGGACAAAGTTTGTTTCCTAGAAGATGACATTGGAGGAGTTTTAAACTTTGAGGATATTTTCCTGGTGACTCCATTGGAAGAACAAATACCTTGTTCTTTACATATTTTGAATATTTTGTAGTTTTAAGGTGAGACAAGCACCACTGTGAAGGTATCTACAACTCACTTTGGCGACTCCATTGTAATAAGGTACAAAATTTTCATTTATTGTTGAGCTCTCGTGTTGAAATTTTCACATGGTGAAGGATGGATATGTGGGAATTTCATGAAGTATATAGAGCCTTGAATGTCGAGGATGTCTATGGGTATCCAAATAAATGTCCACCAAAATGGTGGGAGAACTGCCCAAATTTTGATGGTGATCCATTTTTGGCCATTGCACATGTTGTAAAATTTTCCAAATACACTTTTGGGTTTAATGTGATACATGAGGGTTTTCTAATGAGACTATTTATGTTATATCTGGAGGAAATACAAAAGAATTGGGTCAATCACTCTTGTACTTCAAAGATTATACCCATATTTGTATTTCTCATTTGATAATTTCTCAAGTATCGAGGGCTAGGATTTCAAATGTTTGAAGACACTCTTCATGATATTGCAGATGCCCTTTTAGAAGAAGGGTTCTTCTTAAACCATATTGAATATGATAAAGACATAATTAAGGAACAGGCAATTGAGGGTGATTGTGATGTTGTCCCAGATGAAGAAAATTACCAAGCGCTTATGGAGAGCATCTAACAAGACAATGGGTTTTGTGAATAGTTGGTAGAACATTGCCATGATGTACATTTCTTGGTTGGGATTTGCATACAAAGAAGGGAGGACTTTGATGCTATCTTGCAAGATTATCAAGGGAATCCTACTAATTTTCTAGCTCAAGAACTTGCTAAGGCATATAGTGGAGTAAATTCAATGTGTTCTATTGTAAAAAAGAAATGTGGTGGAAAAGTGTAACATACCTAGCCACCCATAGGCCAGGCTACGCTACTTCAAGCCCACTCTCGAACTTGTTTCTCTTACAGATACCTTTCAAATTAATAAAGATGCATAAAAAAGGAACTAAATGACATGCACAACCATAAACAACAAGCATGCATACTCTAAATATTGAATTCAACGATAAATAAATACACAATATAATAAATCATACACGGGAAAATAATACCATAGCATAGAGCACTTGTCTTTTATAAAAGAAGACACCAATTGGCTACAGACCAAGGACATTCCAACCAACCGTAGACATTGTTGTTCCAAGTCTCAACAACAATGTCACCCTCGAGCTAGGGTTATGAATCCACAAGGACGGTTCCAAAGTGTTACTCGGCTTCCCAAACCAATCAACACTCAATATCTCAAAGGCTTCCCAATACCCACACCAATCCAAGTACCCAACTCTCTTCTACCCAACCTACATAACCTAAGAGAATGGACCCCCACCATTCTTTGTCACGCAGTCCCTCAGGCATTCCTTCTCCTTCCAAGACTCCAATGTAGCTAGTCCAGAATCTCCTTGTTGGGACTCTCAAGACTCGCAGTTGTGATAAAATTCAGACACAGACCACACATCTCAGACATGCAGATTTCAAGTCATGGTTGGATTACACTAGAAATATCTACAACCAACAATACCATGGATGCACTTTAGCAGTTTGTCTTCCTTTCCCAAGCCAAGACACACATGAGGAAAGATGAATGAGTGAGGGAAATGAATGGAGTGAGATATCCATGAAAGGTATGAACAAATAGGAATGGAGTGCATGCGTGAATGAATGAGTGAGTGAGTGGACAAGTGAGGTGACCAACATCAGAACTAGAACGAGAACGAGAGTGAGAGAGAGAATGAACCCCCCCAGTAGACCAAGGACGAGTTTATGTAACTCTTGATAATCAAGAACCTCATGGCCTCCCCCCAAGAAGCTCATGTAACCGATTCCCCCCATTAAACAAAATGGGTAATTAAAAAATGAAATGAACACTTAGCCCCTCAAGCCCCCTCTCTTGTGGAATCATAACCCACTATAAATCTAGTCCTTGTCTGTCTAGAAACCAATGATGTATTTCTTATTAATAATGATCAAAACATTACATTTCTAAGGCACACTGACCTCTTTTAATTGTTTGGCCACTCTGGCCTCTCAACACTTAAAAAATACATTATTTAATATGGGGCTCAAAACCCAGGGTGTTACATCTCCTCTCCCTTATTTTGGCACTGTCCTCAGTGCATATACAAAACAAGAATAAAAATTCCAAAATTTACTCAAAAAGATGAGGGTACTCTACCCACATGGCATCTTCATGCTCCCAGGTAGCATCTTCAGGACCGTAGCAGGTCCACTGAAATTTTACATCTCTATAGCTCGATTCCAGAGCATTTTGACTTTTTTGTCCAATATTCGCATTGAATGGACCTGCAAGTCACCCTCTGTCTCTACCTGAATCAGATGCCAATCAATAACATGGTTAGGATCATGTACATATTTCTTTAGAAAAGATACATGAAATACATTATGCACATTCATGGAAACAATTAATGCAAGCATGTATGCAACTGGCCCTATTGTGTCCAATATCTTAAATGGAACACAGAATCTGGCTTCCAGCTTTGTAAATCTACCCAACTTCAAAGATCTCTACTCAGGCTTTACTTTCAAAATCACATGCTCCCCCACTTTAAATTCACTTGTTGTCCTATTCTTATCTAGATAAACTTTCTATCTATCCTGAGCTGCCTTTAAATTCTACTTAATATTAACCATTTGGTATTCCATTTCCTTCAACATCTCTGGCCCAAGTACCACTCTATCTGTTGGGTTGTCCCAACTCACTGGAGTATTGCATTCCCTTCCATACAAAGCTTCAAATGGGATCATCTTCAATGAGTCTTGATACCCATTATTATAGGCAAACTCAACCAAGTGCAAGTAATCTTCCCACTTAGATGGCTTATCCATCACATACATTCTCAACATGTCTTCAATTACTCAATTGACTCTCTCTGTCTGCCCATCTGACCGTGGATGGTAAACTGTGTTAAAGTTCAGATTTGTACCAAATCCTTTGAATAATCCCTTCCATAAATTCGAAGTAAACTTTGTGTCTCTTTTCGAGACAATTGTCCTAGGTACCCTATGCAACCTAGAAATCTCCCTCATATAAATTTCTACAATATTAGCTACTGTATGTGTTGTTTTTACAGGAACAAAATGAGAAGCCTTTGTCAATTTGTCAACCACTACCATGATTGAATCATGTTGTCTTGTTGTCTTGGGAAATTTAGTTATAAAATCTATGGTTATCACTTCCCATTTCTTCTTTGGAATTAGTAATGGTTCTAACAAACCCGTTGGGTGCCTATGCTCAACCTTCACCTTATGACATTCCATACATCTAGAAATGTAATCAACAACATCCTTTTTCATTCCCAGCCAAAAGAATTGGCTTCTTACTGTTGTAATAGTTTTCTGGTAACCAGGATGTCCAACATATGGAACATTATGCATTTCTCTTAGTACCATATTCCTAAGTTCTCCAGAACTAGGAACATAAATTCTATTTTTATGCATAAGTAATCCATCTTCCTTCATCTCATACTCTTTCATTTTCTATTGTACATCTCCTTGCTGTAATCTTTCTTTTATCTATAGGTAATGCTGATCTGTCACAACAACATCTAAAATTTTGCTCTTCAAGTCTAACTGATGCATACTAACAACTGTAGCATGCATGAGATGCACTATTCTACTAAGTGCATCAACACATTTCTTTTATTTTCCTTTGATATGCTTGATATCAAAGTCGTATTCACTTAAAAAATTCTAGCCATCTTGTTTTCCTGGCATTCAAAGTTGGTTGTTCAAAAATATACTTCAGACCACTGTGGTATGTCCTTAATTCAAATCTCTTTCCCATGAGATAATTCCTCCACTTCTTCAATCTACGAACAATGGAGGCAAGGTCCAATTCATGTGTGGCATAGTTCCTCTCATGTTCCTTAATCTTTCTGGACTCATAACCAATGACATGTCGATTTATAGTGAGGACTCCACCAAGCCCTTCCTTACATGCATCTGTGCATACCACAAAAAAATAATTTGGGTCAACAATCTTTAACATATGTGCACTAGTAAGTAATTCCTTCAACAAATTAAAATTCTCTTCACACTCAGATGTTCATTCAAATTTCATTCCCTTCTTTTGCAAACAAGTGATGGGATGAGCAATCTTATATAACTATGCTATGAAACTTTTGTAGTAACTAGCTAACCCCATACAAGATATGACTTCTGAAACATTCTTGGGTGTTGTCCATCCTCTAATGGCTTCATTCTTTTCTAGATCCATTGTTATGCCTTGTTTTGAAATAATGTGTCCCAAGTAATGGATATGTTCTTGGAAAAAAGAACACTTACTCAGATTGGCATACAACGGTTGTTCCCTCAACACTTGCAATACCAATCTTAGGTGATGTTCATGTTCCTCTTCAGACTTAGAATAGAAAAGTATGTCATCCAAGAATACCATGAAAAACTTATCCAAGTAATTTCTGAATATGTCATTCATTAAGCACATAAAGACAACTGGTGCATTGGTCAATCCAAATGGCACTACTATAAATTCATAATACCCATACATGGTTCTGAAGGTTGTCTTATTCCTTGATTCTTACCTGATGGTATCCTGATCTCAAATCTATCTTTGAAAATATCTTTTCTCCTCTTAGTTGGTCAAAGGGGTCATCAATTATGGGTAACGTATACTTTTTCTTTATAGCAGACTTATTCATCTACTGAAAGTCAATACACAACCTCAAGGTTCCATCTTTCTTTTTGACAAAGAGTATTGGTGCTCCCCAAGGTGAAACACTTGGGCGTATGTACCCTTTCTTCAACAATTCCTCCAACTGCATTTGTAATTCTTTTAACTCTGGTGTACTCATTCGGTAAGGTGTTTTTGACACCAGGGAAACTCCTGGCACTAAATCAATAGAGAAATCTATCTACCTTTTTGACGGTAACCCTGGTATTTCTTGGAATACATTCTCGAATTCTTGTAGTACCGAGAAATCTTCAAGGCTGGACCCCTTTGTCATTTTTGGCTCCTCCACATGGCCTGCATACAATTGATATCATTTTCTGAAACATCTCTTCAGTTGTAAGGCTGAAATCTCCCTTATAGAGATGGGTCTTGGAACTCCTTTCACAATGCTCTGTTTTCCATCTCCATCAAGGCATGCAAATGTCTTTCTATGACAGTCTAGGATAACATGATGCTTTTCCAACCAATCCATTCCAATTAGGATATCATAAGACCCCAATGGCATGATATTTATATCAACACCAATATTCACACCATTAAGACTTATGAAATAACTTCTGACCATATCATGGATTCTCCTTTTGGTTACAGTGACTAGCTAAACCAAACTTGATTTCACAAGCTTACTTTTCTCCAAATGTAATCTATCCACTATTTTAGGATCAATGTAACAATGACTTGTTCCCAAATCAATTAAAATAACAACATGCTGATTTATGATCTTACCTTCTACCTCGTTCATGTTGGACTGGTATTCTGCTTGTTGATAATCTAAGGCTGCATAAATCCTTCCCATGTCTTCTACTGTGGTAACCTCTTGGATGTCGTGCACAATCTTCATTTTGTCCTTTCTGTGTGGGAAATCCTTGTACATGTGATCTTGTTTGCATCCCCAAAATTGGATTGGTGGTCTTCTCCTTTTTCCCAAGGAGTCTTCTTTCTTGGATTCATTCTTGGCATACTGATCTTTATGATTTTTATTAGGCTCATTTCTATTGAAATGAGTTTGAATCCCTTCTTCCTCTGATTAGACTTCTCCTTCTTCTTATCCTTCCAAGACTTCTGGATGGATTCTCTACCCCGACCTTGGTCATACATGTACTTAGTTTTCCTGATAGCCTCAGTCAAGGTCTTGGGCTCATCATACCAAATCTTTTCTTTATAAAAGGATGGAAGTCCACTAAAAAAACTCTGTATTTTCACCTTCTCATCATTTATGAACATGAAATAATTTAACAACCCCAAGAACTTCTTCTCATATTCTTCCATAGTCATGCTTCCCATCCTGAGTTCAAATAACTCCTACATTTTCTTGTCATAGAAATGATCTGAGAGGTACTCCTTCTGGAAATACTTTTTGAACTGCTTCCAAGTGATCCTATTCTCATTAATATGCTCAACTTGCTTCAACTGTTCCCACCACATAACAACTTTCGCATGTAAATGGTAGGTGGAAATTCTGGCTTCTAGGTTTGATGAATATTTATGAAAATGGAAATATTTCCCGAGTCCAAGCAACCATGATTCATCATCATATTCCTTTTCTCTTTCACCATCAAAGGATGGTGGCCTAATCTTCCTAATCTCTCATTGCAAACTGTCCAACTCATTCCTTCTTCTTTGGTGCCTAACGAGAGACACCTCTGGACTACTTATGGCGTCTTTAGATGCACAAGATCTTCTTACTAAGTAAGGAGGTGAGTGATGCCTATGAGCTCTTCTAGCACTCCTAGAATAACCGACCCTTCCACGATCATCTCTTCTTTCATGATACATGCCTTCTTCCTCTTGCTTTGAGCCAGTCTTTGTTTTTCTTTGCAACTGATTTAATCTCTGGAACACTCGAGAATTTATCTGAATTTTCTCTCTCATCAGCCTCTCATTATCTGCCTTGTAGCTATGCACTTCTATTTTTAGGCTTCTCACAGTTTCTATCAATGTTTCTTTCTCCCCTCTACCCTTGTGTCCTTTGGATTCTCTCTCTGCATTACCAACTCAGATATTATGACCTTGGGCCTCTTTATCATGGCTGGAAGCTTCCTCTCCTTCTTCCATTTACTGAATACACATTTTGAACTGATATGTTTAAACCTTTTAATTCTACAAATTGTGCAAGTGATCATTTTGTCAGAGTTAAGAAAGTGATAAACAACCTTTGCCAAACAAAATGCTACAGGTCCTTTCAAGTCATGAAGAATACATACACATACACACACACACACATATGATTGCATCATATAACACATCCATGTTATCCTTTGGCCGATACATAATTCAATTTTGCACAAACGCTTCCTTCAAACCACTTTCCCAAGTGACCACGACTTGAAACCACGGGCCAAATCCATCCTTAGCGCTTTTCCTTCTTCAAAAACAAAAATTCGGCCATTAGTCCTTTTTCCTTCATCTCTCAATCACATGTGACCACGACTATGACCATGCACTTAGATGAAAATGCGCTTATCCGAAGCTTAGGGACTTCGGGCTTCGGGGGTTTCACCCTCAACACACTACATTCCCTCCAAATGTTGAACTGGTGAGCTTGCAGAGAGGCTCTTGGGAGTATCACTACTCCGGTGCTCTGGAGCTTCGGACTTCGGAGGTTCTTACTACATCACACCTGAAAACTCCTGAATTGTCGAACCTCCAAAATTCCAGAGTCTCATCAATAACTACACACCAAGGGGGTGATACATGGCGAAACCACATAGATTACATGTGGCCCATTCTATGGGAGACAAATGTCAAGTTCTAATTGACCCAAAAAGGTCTGCGAAAACCTTGAAACAAGATGACACATGGCATGTATAAGGTAGGCCCATGTCATCCAGGTGACATCATCCTACCACGTCACTCCAGTTGTCTGGGCCTTTGGGGCTTCGAGCTTCAGAGGATTTCCTAGCATCACATTACAATTCCTCTTAACGCCAAAGTGACGAACCCCTGAAGGGTTTGAGGATCAACGATATAGGTTTTCTGCTGAGATATGCAGTCATTAGGAACTCCAGGACTTTGACCTTCGAGGAATTTTGCAACACAACACAACCTTTTCCCTCGAACGTCGAAATGGCTGACTCCCCGAACTGACTCTCTCCAGAGATTTAATACTTTCGCACTCCAAAACTTTGGGCTTCGACACTTCTTGTAACAAAACACTGCAAATCTCCCTAACTTCCGAATTTACGAACAAATCTACGTCATTCTAGGTGATGTCATCATGTTGCGTCATTTCGATGCTCCGGGTCTTTGGGTATTTGGGCTTCATAGGATTTCGTTGTTGAACACCACCCAACCCCCAAACTATCGAACGTCGAATTCCTGAATACCTAATAATTTGTGGACACATGTCCCTGAACACGAACGATCCATATTTACTCTGAATTTTGGGGCGTCAAATATTTTCTTCCTGGAAGCTTAAGTGCTTGCTTCTCCCAGAGCGTCGAATCTCCAAACTATTGTGATATCTACAACTCACACTCATTCACATGCATATCTGACGGCTTGGATCTAATCTTCCCCATTTTTCCTCACCTCATGATCTGTGCTTGATCCAATGGCCCAGATCTGTCCTTGGCCAAATCCAACAGTCAAGTACCCCTCCCAATGATCTACGGCGTAGATTCACTCTGGGACTTCAGAGCTTCGGGGATTTTACCTTCTTATCATCAAGGACTAAAAAATTTGCTAAAGAATTGAAATCCGAAGGACTTGAGGGTTTAATCGCTGCACTCCTTTCCCATATCTGATGGTTGTGAAGGATTCAGACCCTTCTCGAACAGATCCTACGACCATTGAGGTCTCTCGAACTGCTACACCTCTTGAGTTTTCAAACACGGTTAAGGTGTGCTCTCAACATCTTTTGGCATTCTGCAACTTAAATTCTCTGTGAAACTTTTGCTTCAATCTCAATTTACACATCCCATCTAGGCTTAGTGTTGGAACTGGGCTCTGATACCAATCTGTAACATACCTAGCCACCCACAGGCCATGCTACGCTACTTCAAGCCCTCTCTCGAACATCTTTATCTTACAAATACCTTTCAAATTAATAAATACACATAAAAGAAAGGAACTAAATGATATGCAAAACCATAACCAACAAGCATGCATACTCTAAATATTGAATTCAATGATAAATAAATACACATCAGAATGAATCATACATGGGTAAATAATACCATAACAAAGAGCACTTATCTTTTATAAAAGAAGATAACAATTTGTTGTAGACCAAGGACGTTCCACCCAACCATAGACACTGATGTTCCAAGTCTCAACAACAATACCACCCCCGAGCTAGGGCTATGAATACACAAGGACAACTCCATAGTGTTACTCGACTTCCCAAACTAGTCAACACTCAATCTCTCATTGGCTTCCCAACACCCACAACAATTCAAGTATCCATCTCTCTTCTACCCAGCCTGCACAACCTAAGAGAATGGACCCCCACCCTTCTCTTCCACGCAGTTCCTTAGGCAGTCCTTCTCCTTCTAAGGTTCTAGGGAAGCTGGTCCAAAATCTCCATGCTGGGACTCTTAGGACTGACAGTTGTGAGAAAAGATGGACACATACCACGCATCTCAGACATGCAGGTCTCAAATCATGGTTGGATTACACCAGCAATATCTATAGCCAACAATACCATGGTTGCACTTCAGAAGTTCATCTTCCTTTCCCGAGCCAAGACATGCATGAGGAAAGATGAATGAGTGAGGGAAATCAATGGAGTGAGATCTCCATGAAAGGTGTGAACAAAGAGCAATGGAGTGCATGCATGAACGAACGAATGAGTGAGTGAACGAGTGAGGAGACCAACAACAAAATCATAATGAGAATGAGAGTGAGAGAGAGAACGAACCCCCCCAATAGACCAAGGACGGGTTTATGTAACTCTTGGGAATCAATAACCTCATGGCCTTCCCCCAAAAATCTCACGTAACTGATTTCCCCCATTAAACAAAATGGGTAATTATTGTGGAATCATATCCCTCTACTCTAGTCCTTGTCCGTCTAGTAGCCATCAATGTATTTATTACTAATAATGACCAAAACATTAAATTTCTTAGGCACACTAGCTTGTTTTAATTGTTTGGCCACTCTGGCCTCTCAACACTTAACAAATACATTATTTAATATGGGGCTCAAAACATGGGGTGTTACGCAAAGGAAACTCACCTTAGTCATTCACCTTCTCTAAGGAGTTGTTGGAGCTTGACGTAACTAAATAAGAATGGGTAGATTCCAAATAAAACACCATGAAGCAACCTTATGCTACCATTGAAGGAGTTGATCAAGACAACTATGGAGATGATGATGCTAGTATCCTAGAAGATCCCAAGGATTTTCGTGCTGATTGTGGTGATGAATCTACTCAAAATGAAATCTTACGCCTAGAATTTGAGGAGGTTAGCACTACTGGCCACATAGAGGATAACATGGATATTGTAGAACCATGAGAACAATGCAACATTAGCCCTGGGAAATGCCTTATACAAGACCGTGATCATGATTTTTCTTCTCATGAAGGGGACCTCTTTGGATTTCTTAAATATAACAGGGATGTTGTTAAGGAGGGGATTACCACAGAACAAAAACAAGGGAAGTCCCACAATTTTCCACAAGCATTTGTCGGGGCATAGATAAATTGTCTCCAAGATTATCAAGACAATGATCATCCCATACTCACTATTGATTTTGTAGAAAACTATATATTTGATGGTACAATAGATTTCAAAACTACCGAGGAAGAAGTTGATGATGTCTTCTTGGAAAATCAGGGTGTTAATGAATTTTATGATAATGTCATTGCCATACCAAGAGTTTTTAGCACAAATGAACATACACTCATGGATTTTGGAATATGTAAAAAGGGGCCGAAAATTGAGACACTACATAATTCCAGTCTCCATGGAGAAATAATCCCCACAACAAGCAATTTGGATGATTTTTTCCTATTCAATTCAATGAGAGGCACTTTCTTTCTATTTTTTGAAGATGAACCTTGCTATGATTTTGGTGAAGATGATGACAAAAAGGGTTTTTATGGTTCTATTGTTGAATCCATTGGGGAACTTGTTAGCTCCCAAAATGAATCAGTCAATGTTTTTCATTTTGTAGGTGATAGCGTGGTCATTAATAGGATTCTTTATAAATTTTTAGATTTTAGAAGTATCAAAACATAGGATTTAAGATTTTATCTTAGAAATAAATTGATCC
>SNQJ01S0012750.1:138134-165756 GCA_010110895.2 Picea sitchensis | reverse complement strand
TTTGTATGACCTTTTGTTTCCGTTCTATACACAATGCTTTGGCTTCTAGTGGACTCTTTTTTCGGCTCCTTCTGTATTTTGTCCCGTGACTTGGTATATAATGTGGCTTTGTGTTGTCTAGACCTCACTCGTATGCTTGAGATTGGGTTTGATGGTTTTAGGTCCGATATATATATATATTTTTCTCTTTGAGAACAATCAGAGTTAAGCGCTAGCCTTGATGCTCGGGCTTCACCTATGACTTAGAATCGATGGTGACTTGATTTGGAATTTGGATAGTAAAACCCCTTAACCGATTTTATTTTTATATAAAATATTATTTTGAAATAATATAATTTATATTAAGAAATTTTAGTTGGTTTTTTATTTTTATATAAATTATTATTTTAAAATAATATAATTTATATTAAGAAATTTTAGTTGGTTTCAAATAGCAAGGGTAATTTGACATTCTTGAACATTTTTCAAAGGCCAAAGAATTGAAGACCAAGGAATTGCAGAACAGGGCAAATGGGAAGGCCTCTACAAAATTTTGATGTAAAACTTTGAAACGTTTGACAAAGTTTGATGCAAAGATTTGAGATTTTGACAGGAGAGGAGATTGGCAAAAATGGCAAAAGGTTTATATTATTTTAAAATAATTTAATTTATATTAATAAATTTTAGTTGGTTTCAAATAGCAAGGGTAATTTGACATTCTTGAAAATTTTTCAAAGGCCAAAGAATTGAAGACCAAGGAATTGCATAACGGGACAAATGGGAGGGCCTCTACAAAATTTTGATGTAAAACTTTGAAACGTTTGACAAAGTCTTAAGCAAAGATTTGAGATTTTGACAGGAGAGGAGATTGGCAAAAATGGCAAAAGGCTTTTATTATTTTAAAATAATTTAATTTATATTAAGAAATTTTAGTTGGTTTCAAATAGCAAGGGTAATTTGACATTCTTGAACACTTTTCAAAGGCCAAAGAATTGAAGACCAAGGAATTGCATAACGGGACAAATGGGAGGGCCTCTACAAAATTTTGATGTAAAACTTTGAAACGTTTGACAAAGTCTGATGCAAAGATTTGAGATTTTGACAGGAGAGGAGATTGGCAAAAATGACAAAAGGCTTATATTATTTTAAAATAATTTAATTTATATTAAGAAATTTTAGTTGGTTTCAAATAGCAAGGGTAATTTGACATTCTTGAACACTTTTCAAAGGCCAGAGAATTGAAGACCAAGGAATTGCATAACGGGACAAATGGGAGGGCCTCTACAAAATTTTGATGTAAAACTTTGAAACATTTGACAAAGTCTAATGCAAAGATTTGAGATTTTGACAGGAGAGGAGATTGGCAAAAATGGCGAAAGGTTTAGAGGTTTGCGACAATGGAAAGATTACACAAGACGACACAAGATTTAAGGCTAGCATGACTGAGATAATTTTGGCCAGGGACAAATTTTTTGGAAATGTCAATTTTTGTCCTAACACTCTCCAACCTAAAATTGCATAGACACTCTAGCCCTAAACATATATACAAAGGCACTTTGGCCCAAAACTATACTTTCTCACTAGCCTATAAAAACATATGTACATATACACATTTACAACCTGGGGGTATTACATATCTTGATAACATTCTCTTATTTTGTTCATTGTTGTAAATAAAAATATCTTGTAGTGCTCGAAACAAACTTTAATTAGGGGTTTAATGCACCCAAGCTAAAAACATGTCATTTTGTTGAAGGTTGAGGGCGTTGTAGTCAAGCTTGTGAAGTATGTCGAGGAGAGTGCTAGGGTTTTTGCAATTGAGTCAATGGGTCTAGGATTCTTTTTACATAGGCACCCACAATACTAATTCTCTTAATCAAAATTTTCATATTATATTCTTCTCATTTAAATGTATTTTCCTTGATGCAATCTAGGCTAGTTCTTAAACTACCATTTTCAACATCTACCTTAATAATCCATCTTTCAATGTCCTTATGTTCCACTTTCTCTCCAACTTCCACCTCTTTCTCGAAGTCCTTTTTACTACCATCCATAGTTGTTTTGTAACGATTCTTATTTTTAAAAGTTCATATTTAAATTTGTTTATCCCTCTAAGTTAAGTCATCGAGTCATTTAAGTTCTCAACAAGTACATATATTTTCTTCTCCAACTTATTAAACCTTCTCTCGACCTTTACTATCACTTTCATCTTTTTCTCCCATGAACTAGATATTCCACTTGCTTGAAAGCTTGTATGTAGATTTATACCTTCTCCCAAACCTTCCATGATTCTAACTTTAATTAGAAAATGTAACAAGTTATTCCATCTCATATTCACATTCAACTTGGCTAATGTATGGAATGGATTTGGTGATATTAGGGGTTTTGTATTGGTGACTTGAACTCACTCATAAAAGGTACAAACTTTGGGGTATGTTAGTACTATGTTGACCTTTTAGGCCACCCAGGGATTATGTAGTGAATGACGATATTGTTCCCTCCCCCTTTGAGAGGAAAAATCATAAGAAAGGAATACAATTTATTTCCTTGCATTTGAGGTTGTAGCCTTATTCAGGGATGACCTTGAATTCACTAATCTTTTATCATGATATACATAGGGAGCTAGAGTCACTTTATTTATTTTTTCTCTCCACTTGAAGGCAACCATCATTATTTCTTATTTGCGAGGCTTTTGGAGAATGATGTCATGGAAAAACATACTTTAGAAGGTAGCACCTTAGTTGTATTCATTAGTAGACAATAATATATTTTATGAGAGGGGTTTTGGCATACAAAACATGTATTTGAATTTTTTGTGTATTTTGTACGTTGTCTTGAAACCTTGTTCTTAACCCAAATGTACATAAATTTCTTCATCTTTTTAGAGAGATTGACCATAAAATAGACTTGTTTTTATAGTTGAAGGTTGAAAAATTGGTGTAGATCATATGAAATAAATCTCCACATGGGTGTAGATACATTCTTCAGAAAGTCCCAAAATTGTGTGCTCGAGCCTAAGAAATATAGCTTGACAAGGTGACATAATTATACTGCTTAGTTAGCCAAAAAAAAATTATCCTAGGTGATCATAACCAATAGGGTGTTGTTATCACCTAAAAATTTCTCACAGAGCTATACAAGTGATCACTGGATACATTATCAGCACAACACACAATTACTACTCCATGGGATTAATCAACACCTCAAAAAGAGTACTAAAAAAACTATACAAAGCGGGTTTTCATTTAATTGTGTGAATTGATGGTTTGAGTTTTGTGTGACTATTCCTTTGATAGTCACGCAAGTATGCCCAACCTTAAATATTATCCAGCTTCAACACATTAAAGGAAGACAAACCACCTGAAGTACTCTTGGAATGAGGTATAGACTGATTTCAAGATCCTCCACCATTAAAGACCAGTCCTTTAGTAGCTCCATGTCTTCTCAAGCATCGAGGAACTACAATTCAAACATGGTTCATTCACACTTGCAACTTGTTTTATGAGAGATTGAAGACATCCTATAAATAGGAGCCATGGACAATCAATTGGAAGAGGAATATTTGAGTAATGTTATGTTGTTGAGATGAACAACAAGTCCCTTTTGCTTGAGCATTCCTCTTACCAATATATACATCCATGCTTGCTTTGGAGTCTTCCTTTGAAGAGACAAATACGCTTCTTCATTCGGGAGAGAGAGAGAGAGCCATTTGAGAACAAAAGAACCATCCCAAGGAGAGTGAAAGAGCTCGCCAAGATCAATCATTCGTCCTAGTTGTATCTCAAGGCCCAAGCCTTCTTCATTGGTAATATAAAGAGTATCATTGCTTTCCTATTGTTATAGTGTCAATTTCCACCACTGAAGCATTGATGACCTTGTTAGCCTTGTCCCTATCCTACTTGCAGACACCTTTTCCGCATACCTCCTCTGGATCATCTAAAAAACACCTTTTTGGAACTTGTACACGCCCTAACAATTATACAACCCGCATATACGTGGGTTGCTCAAAGGAAATTCACGTACATGTCATTAAATGCTAAAAAACAAATTCACGTAATTGTGAGTTGAATTACGGTTTTGGTTAGTTTCCTAACTCCTCTTACCCATACACAACTATCTATGTCTACTTGGAGATGATTTAAATAGAGATGAATCCAAGGAGAAAGGTAATTAATAAATGCATGAGAAAGCAAACTAGTGTTGGATGAATCTTGCCACGTCCGCAAGCCCTTAAATTTCCCTTGATAGTCTAGCCCTCAGACCTAGAAACCCTTGTTTCCAGCCATTTCTGTGCACTTCCCTATCTGATTAAGAAAATTTCTTGAGTTTTCTTTGAGTCTGCTAGTGCATTAGAGTCACAGGATTACCGTGTATGCAGTAGCTTGGGTGGAGGGACTCAGGGTCCTTTCGAGGAGCAGTGTCACAACAGAGTAGGTGACAACTACACCTAAAACTATTGTTTTTAATACAAAAATCCAAATTCCTTTAATTTATGGTGTTCTTAATGTGTAATTCATTGTCTTTGAATATATATTTATCTAGAACACTAATTGTTGTAAATATTTTTATATTTGATCAAATTAACTAGTTAGTTACCATAAATAACTACCTTCCTTTGTAGTCCTATGTGTGCAAGTTTTGCAGGTTCGGGAAGGAGCGAAAGAACTTCAAGATTTGGATCTACTTTGAACGTTGGACCTCGCGTAAGTTCTTCTTTCTTTCTTCCTATATATTTAGTTATTTTGATCATATTAGTTACAATTTTCTTGATGTTTGATTTTCTTGGAATTTGTTGATCTTTACACAACCATGGGGGATTCTCCCCGCAAACGAAACTAGCGACCATAATGGGGACTCTCCTTAGTGGGTTAGTCTTTGGGGCTTTCTTTGTTTGCTTGGTTTACTTTGTTTTCTTTTGTCTATGACTTCTTTATGGTACTTATCTTAGTAGTTGTTAATTTCTTGAGTCCTTTCTTTCTCATCTAGCTTGATTGACTACCTGTTTCATTCTCTTTTTGAAAATTTTTGGGGTCATACACATGTTGTTCCTTTATAACAGTCATGTATATACATGTGTTCCATTTAGAACAATCACATACATATGCGGGCTTCCTTGTGACAAGTGCATACATCTCTACAGGAGAGGGTTTTTCTAATATTTTTTGTTTGTTGGGTGTTGGGCTTGATGTTTGGTATATTTTTTGGGTTTCTATGACTCTGTTTGATTGATGCTAAGTTCAAAAGTTAGTAATTTAGGTTTTTTATAAAGAAAAACAAAAGAGTTTTCATTTCTTTGTTTTATTTTTTCAAGCTTATAGAAGTGGTTTGAAAAGTCTTTTCTTAAATTCTTTATTGGGAGAGATGATTTTGTTTGTTTTCCTTGCAAGTTTTAACAGGTCTAGGTACTTCTATCTGCTTCTTTTTTTGTCACTTTCTTGTTTGCTTTGGGAAGAAAATTTTGCTCGATTTTTTTTTTCATTTTCTCCTTTACTTTTAAAACAAGAAAAACAAAAACAAGTATAGGAAGTCTGCTTTGTGTCTCTTTTTTCAGTCTTTACTTTCATTTTTTCGCCGAAAAGGAGATCTCTTTTTGAAGTATACTTTCTATTTTTAGTGGTTATTGATTTCAAGACACTCTTTGCATTTTTGAAAGGCTTTGATTTTTGTAAAAGTTAGTTAAAGTTTCAGTGAAAAGGATTGTATAGTTTTGCTCAGTTGCTTTGCATTCAAGAAATTTGCATCAATAGTGTTTTGCATCTGAACAAGAAATTTGCATTTCTTGCATATCATCAAAAGAAGAAAGAGTTCACATTTTTCTGAACTGTTTTTTACACTACTTTCAGTGATGAATAAGTTTATTAAATAACAATGTTCTTATAAGTGTTTTTACTTTTCTATTGTGTCTCTAAAACACTACTCAGTTGCATCCGCTACCTCTTTGATTAAACAACAACCCCTTAAAAATAATGTATAACTCAAAATAAATTAGACTTTTCATTTGTAAGGTGAACAAACTAGTCTAGGAGTAGGGCCTTAGACCAGGATTGGGGAGTTAACTCTTCAAGGCCATTAAAACAACTTAGGAGTCTGAGATAGGGAGAGTTAAAACCCAATTTTCATATAAGTATAGCCGAGAGCCCCCTCTACATGAGCTAAACACAAGGTCATGTGAGGAAGAATCAAGGATATAACCCCTTTGATGCTTGATCGAACGATGTGGAGAGATAGTATACATGTGTTTCACTACTGCCCTTACCTCCTTGAGAGGTGGTGCTTTCAAAGCTTCGAGCTTTGTTACCGTGGCCATAGATCGATCCCTACCATCGACTATACCCCCTAGACATTGAATGCGAGACAATACCCTTAGTTTCATTTCCTAGGTTTCTCAAAGGTGATTGCATGGGGGTTTCCTATGGAAACTAGGGAAAGTGTCACATCACGCTATTCAATACCCCTAGAGGGTGCCCCGTGAAGTGAGGGTACTTTCACTAGGTAGGGTTGGTTAGTGGAGGTCGGTGTAAATTCATCTTGCTCCTTTTTTCTTCAGTCCATAGGACTTAATCAACCTGTGTCATCATCCAAAAGATCATTTTCCCTAGCTTCGTTACTACTTCGGTCTCGAGAGCTAATCCATTCGAGATGGAGTATTGAGGAAGTTGTTCATGTTTGTTATTTTCCTTAGGAATTTTTATAGTGGTATGATCTTCGTATGTAGATGACCTAGGTAAGTGTGTTGGTAGTCACCTTGAGTCTGTGATTTAAAGTGGCTAATCAATCACCTCATCAATCTCAAAGAGTTAAGGGCCTTTCACATATTGAATTGGATTCTTCACTGCCTCCTTTAAGGCGTCGACTTGATCTAGCTGACACTTTTGTACCTGCTGGTATTATTGACATTATTTATATATAGACTGTAGAGAAAAAATGTTTGTGTGCCAGAGGTTATGCATATATCGGATCTCGAGGCTGAAGGCTTCGTTAGACCCTTTAACCCACCATTGAATGGACTGGCTGATCCAGTTATTTTGTAGATTATGAATTCCAGGTTATATTACACTGGCAATCACCCTCTTCTATGGGCTTATATGGATGGCACTTCAGAAGTGTCTGGGATGAGGGGCCCTGCAACCCCCACGTCGATTATAGTCAGGGGAGGAATTATACCTCCTTTCCTGTCTTCCCAAATGACTAATGTGGTTCAAACCACAATAACTGTGTCGGTCAATGAATTTATGACACCAATCATTGGGTCCACTCAACCTTTGAGTACAACCTCTTCATCACCTTTTTTGTCTAATTCTTTCTTGTTTGAAATTTCGTCGATCGACATGCGTAATATATCAACTGGTTCTCAGCTGATTCCTCGAAGTATTAATGTTGGAGCTGGTATTTTTTCACCTCCCCTTCAATATTTTCCTTGGGGTGGAGGGCACATCCATCTATCATTCCCCTTACTTGGGAGCAAGACTTTCTTATCTTCCAGCCCTAATCCATTCTTTGGATGGGGCGGTGCTATGGGCGAAGGATTCCAATCCTCTGGTATGTCATCTTCTTCAAACCCTTTCATGTTGTTTGAAGGGTTCAGGAGAAATCCCTTCCCTTCATCTGGAATGTCGGCAGAAGGTAACCCTTTCTAATGCCAATGAAATCCTACGCAAAGGATGTCGTCAAGGGGCAACCCCTTCCTGAGTTAAAACAACCAAATGCAAAGGGATTTCCCTTCACAAGGGATGTTGGTAGGGGGAAAACCTGCTTTCTTTTATGAAAACCATATGGGTGGAGTTTTTCCTACTTATAATCATGGATTTCAAAGTTTCAATCAAAACCTTAACCCATCAATGAACTCTTCCTGGAAACCTGGTGCCAACAACAATCTAGGGTATCCTTTTTTGGTTGATAGTCAACCCGAGAGATCCAAACTCACTAGTTAGAATTTTGGGCCTCATGCGAGGCTTCCATTTATGGCAATGTTGAACTTTCCAGACCTATCAAAACTGATGAAAAATCTAGTTTCCCATGATCCGAACTGGCCTTCGATCCCCACTAAGATACCCTCAGATATTCCAAAATTTGAAGGTAAAACCAATGAGGATTTGGGTGACCATGTGATGAATTTTCACTTATGGTTCTCATCCAATCCTCTGCATGATGACTCCATTTGGTTATGCCTTTTCTAGTTCACTATTATGGGAGTGTTGATGCTTGAATCCTTCAGGACCAAAACGACAACCTCACAAGGATATGAATCTTCATGTGTTTTTAAAGAGGTGGTTCTCCTCTTTGGCTAAAAGATATATCTTTGAATATCTTGGATTAGGAAAGTGCTAGGAAGAAAACCCTAAATCTTTATTTCTTGAGATTATGAAATAAAATGGTTCTTCAACAACCTGAATACAATCTTTATGTGCAACAAAAGTATTTTTACAATAAGAAATGATTGAAGGAGGGCTTCAACATCATAATTAAATTGTGATCAACATCACACACAATCTTCTTAATCATATATAAACGCATCCATATCTTCTTAATCATAAAGAAGAGAGAATAMGTTGATCATCTCAAATAATTTTAACAGAGCATTGCAATTAGTAAGAAAGAGAAATTGATAGGTCAACCTCAAATATCTCATACTTAAAACTCAAAGTTACAAGATACAATTAAGATCAACCCTGAATCAATTCTTTGTGGAGTTTATTCATGATAAATTTTCTCCATTACCAAAGATTTGACATCCATGTATGTGGATTCAAATACTCCATTATCATACAAGAAAATTCTGTAGAGAAGAAAAACACTCAACAACTCAGCCTTGTGCCCAACTCTGAGATTCAATCATAAAACTATGAGAAATGGTGTAGAAGAATAGAAAGAATGGAGAAGATGGAGATTTCTTTCTTTTGATCATAAGCTTGATTGTGTATCCATGGATGTACCTTCTTCTTCCTCTGATATTCTTCCTTGCCCCTCTGGAAATACTGATTATTGGAGCCATTGATGAAGCCTCTCTTCTCTTTTTAAGATGAGATTTTCTAACTACTTTAGTAGTTAGGGTTTCTCCCTTCTAGAAATTCTTGTACAAGTTTCTTCTTGAAACATTGCCTTTAATTAATTCCTCATTAATGAACTCACATCATTAATATAATCATATTCCAAATGGGATTTTTTCCTTTTTTTTTATAAAAGTTTTTAAAATAAACTTTTATTTCAAAATTTTAATTAATTGTTTTTTAAAAGAGGAGGAATGTAATTTAATTTTTTGGATAGTATATACAATATTTCATCCATTTAAACCAATTTATATGTTATCTCCATCTTCTTATATTTCCAACGATTTAAGGTTTGTCCAAATCCGACTCCTGGATCTCAAGATATGACCTTGTGAAGTCGAGGTGTTGAGTAGATTTATCAGTTAGGCATAAAAATGTTACTGACTGATATTTTAATTTTTCAGAAAATTTTGGCAACTTTAATCTCTCAATACTTGTCCCATCTTATTCTACATCAAAACAAATTTCCAACGGTATAAATGTTTCTGCAAACGGAGGTTGGGAGCTCAAGATATAGCCTTTGCGAGATCATGACTCAACCACCGTCGATCAAGTTTGATTAGTAAATGTGGACCCTTGATTTAATTTTGAACTCCTTTGTTGAATTTTGAATTTTGTTCATTATTATTATCCCACATGTACACAAATAAAAGAGTCTTAGTGGTATATAATGTTAAGTGTAACATACACTTGACAAGGAATAAACAAGAGATGATATTATGGAGTTTGGAGGATTCAACACTTCGAAAATTGTTGAATATAATAATAATAATTTTGCATGCCCAGACAACCACCAATATTCCCAATCAACAATGATGAGTCACCCAACCAAATGTTGCAACATGTCATCACTCGATAGGCCAACAATATGCCAATAAAAATCTGCCATATGTCATCCAATAAAATCACGCCATGTGTGTTACATAAATATTCCCCTGTGGACAGGTGAACTTTCCCTTGGAGTACAGACCTCTCTACCAAGACAAAAAACTACCTTTGGAAACTACCATTCCTATAAATTCATTTTATCCATTGAAAAATAGAGAAAGAGGGAGAGTATGATGTACCTCACTTTCAATGTTTGTCCAAGATGCTCTAATCCACGAGTTCTGAACAATACCTGCATTAGACAACAAGAGACAAACGACTATCTCCTACTCTAATGGATTAGACAAAATCAATTGATCTATGAAGATTAAGATAAGCATAGACAAGTACATGTAAACACATACAAGAAGGAAATAGGCCAAGTATATTAATGATAACTTTAAAAGGAAACTTACAATCTTCAAATGATGTTGCAACAACCTCTCCAATTCCTCCTCGTCCAACCCTTGCTCGAAAGATCCATAATCAGAATAACAATGTTTTGCTGATTTTTTCTTCCTCTGTTCACCATGAGAATGCCTCCATTTATAGGCTTTGAGAGTCTCAACCACCTTGGGTATTTTTGGAATTAGTTGAGGATATGGCTCCAATAGTTGTGATATATCCCTTAGATGCAGTCCAAGAGTTAGATTCGATCCAAACCAACTCGATCCATCTATAACTGTCTTTAGAAGAAAATGGGTTTTCTTCCAAGATTTTCTCAACCAACTCGATGCTCCCTTAGAATGGGAAACATAGTGCTACAACACTCCCTGTGAGATGGAAAAGGAGCGCTAGTGCTCCCTGTATATGAGCAGGAGAGCGTCGATCTTCCCAAAAGTTGCCAAGATGAGCAATTCTCATAGAAAAACATTTGTTCTGACTGCAGATGATGGTTCTTCTTCTTCTAACATGTTTTAGAGGTTGTATCAAGTGTTTTCATGGTGTCATTCATGATGCAACACTTAAGGAACGAGAATGCGACACTTGTGACAAAAGTGTGACACTTGTGACAATGAGAATGTAACATTGTCAAAGTGAGGAATTTTGATGTGTAACAGATTTCCCCCCAAAGTGTGAAGCCAGAAGATGAAAGTTGATGGCCAAAACACTTTGTAGATTATTCGAAGTAAGGGTATGGAGTCGGGGAACTTGGTAGAAGCTATAGAAAACCATCAAATAATGTTAATATATGTTCCATTCCCGAGGCAGACATACCTATGCTCGGACTATAAGTGACTCAAAGTACAGCCACCAATAAATACACTACGGATCCATGATGATATTGACTAAGGGTATGGCCACTAGAGATACAATATGGATCCATACCTCTATGAATTGAATTGATCATAGCCACACAAAATACATAGTGGATCTATGAGATGGTAAAACATAGCCACAGACCAATACAATGTGGATATATGTGACAACATATATATCGACATGCTCAAATGACTTCCTTCACAGCCTGGGTAGAGAAGATAACAGAGTGAATGCTCAACACAGGGTCTTCATCCCAATCCCAATGTAGTACGAATATTATCCATGTGAATAGATGTTTTGATGTCGAACATGGTAGAAACCACTTGATTACCGGTCATTAAGGTATACCATTAACAAGTGCGAGATAAATCACCATTGACGTCGATGATTTTCAAGGTATTTTAAAGTACAGTCCAATGAATGTGAAAAACAATTTGAAATCAAACATTTGTGGAATCATTTGGTCTGGGGTCATTGATGAATACCCACTTCTAAATGAGAGGAGGCATGCAGGTCCCAAGGTATTGATGTGTTCCTAAGTCTATTTCCCGGATAATTTGTTGAAGTCGACAAGAAAAGACTCATCGAAGGAGAGCATTGATGTATCCCCCATCAGTTGACATGAAACTCGTTTTAGGAAAGTGATAAGATATAACAGATGGAAACAGACTGACACAGGTATGGAAACTAGTAATTTTGTAGATGGTTGAATTTTGAGGTGGAAACTTCCCTTGAACACTAAGGCACAATGTGAGACTTGGCAGCATAAAAGTAGAATGGACCAAAACATAATGCAACGAGTGATGAGACATTCTTTGGATGGGTCATAGGAGTGGAAAGACTCATAGGATTGGTTTAGCGTGGAGGTTTTAAATGATTATCCAAGTGTTCAGTGTAGAGGTTAAAACAAGTGGTGTGTTCAAGGGCGACTGCAAGAGCTATTTACAAAAGTTTTCAAGAAACTTGACCCACTTCCTTCAATTTTTTCCCCCATCTAGATAGATGAGTACCTATTTTTAATTTAATGAGCTCAAGGAGGATAACACATGCTTGATATAACTGACCTTCGGTAAGTTACTCTTCCTTTATTTAACGAACTGGAATAAGTAAGGGTTTGTCCTCAAATGGGCCTCTCAATGTGTAATTTTGCGAGTCCATAGAAGGAAAAATCGATGGTTTTTCATGTTTAGAGAGTCTGAAAATAACTTAAAGGTGACTCCAGGGTTGTCCTTTTTCATAATTTTAGTCTCTGAGGTCCGAAAAAGAGATAAACTATTACTCGGAAGACACCCTTTCGAATATTTTAACGAGTGTGAAAGGAAGCAATATCACTCGACAATATTTTCATGTTTGGAGAGTCTAAAAAGAGCTTAAAGGAAACTCTAGGGGGTTCCTTTTTTGTATAACCTTTACGAGTCTGAAAAAGTGATAAAAGTATACTCGATTACATTCTCATGTATTTATGAGCATGAGAAAGAACAAAGACTAAGCTCATTGGAATTACAAGGTCATCGAAGAATCTATGCTCCAATTCCTACATACTCAAGTCGTTATAGGCAAAAGATATTAGTTTGCTTCTCGAAAATTGACAAAAAACCCAAAAAATAAACTTTATAAAATGTGAAAAGGAGGAGAAATGACCAAATTTGAAGATATAAAATATCAAATTAGGGAAAGAAATCATTTTCACCTTTGTTTTACTATTCTCCTTTCCTCTTTGAGTTTTTTCCTCTTTTGAGTGGTTTTTCGGGTGTTGATTGCGAGAGATGTGGGTGAACATTTTTGAAATCATCTGGATTAGGTTGGTTCTTTCCTCCTCCTAATTCATTTCCATGTTTTTTTATTGCATTTCAGTCCTTAATTTATGTGCTTAGGATCCTTGGGAAGCCCTAGAGCGCTAAATTGGATCGACGCTCCATCAAGTAATCGAGGGGAGCATCGATCATGATTTCAATGCCCTAGTATGTGCGTTGAGGGAGTGCTAGCGCTCTATTTTCTTCTTTAAGGGAGCGTTAGGCGCAAAAAAATAAAAATAAAAATTGATTTTTAGGCTGGAAAAATGGACAAATTTTCTTTAAAAACTTAGCTAATGATGATTAATTGATGAATTTGCAGGTTTTACTCATATCTAATCATGATTGAATGGAAATAACATGAGCATGAATTTGATGACATCGTTTCTTTACAAGACCCTCAAGCGAGGGAGACCTTACGAAATTGTGGCTTTCTTAAGTACTTCAAACTCTAGAATATGAGGAAAAAATTCCTTTTACTTGAATATTTGGTCGAGTTGTGGGATAATGACTAGAAAACATTTTGAATATGACCACATGTGCTCGAGATTTATATGGATGATGTGTGATTCTTGACAAGGATCTCAAGGAGAGGAGCACCTATTATTTTTTCCGGACATCAGGCCACTCCGCGACCGATAGAGGCATATGTTTCCCAACATTGTATACCGGGGTCACGCTTGGTAGGAGGGAGGATCATCATAAAAAACATGATGGATTTATCTCTCCAGTCCTTTCTATTTTCTATCACAAAATTGGCAGGAAGCACTAGTTCCCATCTCGCTTACAAGTCCCAAATATCTTATGCCAATTAGTGCTTGGAGCCTAGGTTATTCAACTGGAGCACAGGGTTTTTGAGGAATGTTAAGGAGAATATATCCAAATGTAGAACGGGCGTTAAAAAAAAGTTTGGGTATGGATATTTATTGGTCTCATTTTTCCTGGAGCGGGTTCCATAGATGTAACCACAGGTTTCATTGATAGCATGCCCTGCGACTGAGCCCCACATGGAGCGATGGACTAGTCTTTCCCCTAGGTTGGGGAATGAATCCTCGACCTTTAGATTTACTGTCGAATTCTTTGCATGGTGGAGGAGGAAACTAGTGGTGATCGAGGTTTTTCCATATGCTGGGGTGGACTTCAGGGGTAGCGCAGATTTAGTGCTTCCTGGCAGTATACAATGGGATGCGTTAGGTATGAAAGACCTTAACCTTGTAACAACATGTTTCTTGTTTTTTATATGTTTTTGGTTGTAGGACGAGGGATCTAAGTCATTTTGTTTTCATCATGCAAAGATAGGTGTGTCATGTCCAGCAAAGATTCCAGCATTAGGACATCGCGAAGATGCTTAGGTGGCGGCAGAGCATGATGTCATGGTAGGAGGAATCCGAGAGGTGGAGAGGAACCTCTGTGGTTTGACAATGGGAATTCCCTCCATGAGGATGCGATATGTGCCCATACACCTTCACAGACACACATTTCGAGTCCCTGAAGGTCTCAACCATTTGCTACGACGGGTGGCAAGGGAGGTAGTGTGCTATGCGAAGCACAATGCGGTGCAGGGGGACGAGTAGAGTCTCTAGTCATTTTAGTCTTTATGATTACTCTATGGGCATAAAGGCCCATGTTTTGTCCTGTTATGTACTTTTGTACGATGTATTTTGACAACAAAAAAAATTCTATCAAGCTTATATATAAACGAGTTTTGTAGTGGCTACTTATGTTGTATTTTTGTTTTATGTGATATTTTTATTCATATGCTTCATGTTCCAAATGTTTATATATGCGCAATATACCAATCTAACATATAATTTGCTAACGAATCCGTAATCATATTGAGTTTTCTCGATATATGTCTATATTCAAGAAATTCAAAAGCTTTTTCTAGACGACGAACCCTTAGATGAAGACGTAGTAAAACTGACTTGTGAACGAGGTACTCACAATTTAGTTGACAGACCACGAGTTGAGAATCGAGGTTGACAATCAATTGAGATATACCTAGAGAAGAGGCTTTGGTTAAAATTCCAATGAAGACATGATAATCTGCAATGTTATTGGCCGCAGATCTGAGGAAAATTCCTCCTGAACTCACTAACTTGCCAGAGTGGTAATTGACCCAAGTTGTAGAAGCGATATTCTGGGTATGTCGACTAGCTCCATCCACAAACCCAAAATAGATGGGAAAGGATGATGTCATCTACACATTCAATCACAAAGAAAAGTATAAGCAGCTAGGGAAAAACTTGTGCATGCAAAAGAAAATACACACCATGTCAAAAGCATATTAGTAATATGTGAGATATTATATGCATAGTACTTTTTTGAGGTAAATCCAATTTCAGGGCTCACCGAGAGATATTCCATCATAGTCTACTAACTAGTAGGCACCTCTATGTAGCACGCATTTTATGATGTATGGCCTGTGCCACATGGGTTCTAACTTTCTTTCCCCCAGTTTGTCATGATCATTATCATAGACTAGGACTAGATCTTCTTATGTGAAAGCGTGAGGTTGGATGGACTTATCATATTGATTTTTTATGTGTTTTTGATATTTCTCGTTTATGAGAGCAACATCGCGACGGGTTTCATCCATCTTGGTTAGATATAAAAATTGTTCCTCTTCATCAGAAGTATGGAGTAGGATTTCTATGGTGAGTTTCAATGAAGGAATCTCACATTCGATCGGTAGCACTGCTTCTATCATGTATACCAACTTGAAGGGTGTAAATCCAGTTGCATTTTTAACTGAAGTTCGATAAGCCCAAAGTACGGAGAAGAGTTGAAAATGCCAAGAGGTTTTGTTCACTCCCACCATGTGTTGAAGCATGGTTTTTATGACTTTGTTTATGGCTTCAACTTGTCCATTTGCGTGAGGGTAGTAGGGGGGTGAGTTGTCATGGCGAAAACCTAACTTGGTGCGTAATTCACCCATCATTTGGTTTTGGAAATGGGATTTGTGATCAGTTACATTAGCTTGTGGGACATCAAATCGAGCGATGATGTGATTGAACAAAAAGAGTGTTGTAGTTTGGGCATCGTTAAGGAATGTAGGCATAGCTTCAACCCATTTAGTGAAATAATCAATGGAAACGATAATATAACTGTGCCCCCCGGTTGAGGTAGGCTTACATTTTATAAAATCGATGCCCCATTTTGAAAAGGGGTCGATGGAGACAATGGGATGAAGTGGAGCTGGGTGGGTACATGATTTCTTCTGAAAGATTTGACAGTGTGGAAATTTTTTAACAACCTCAATCCAATATTTGAATATGGAAGGCCAAAAATAACCGACACATAAAATTTTATGTGATGTAGCCATCCTAGAAAGATAACCTCTACAGGTTCCAAGGTGACAGTCATTTAAAACTTGTTCAACCTCTTCATGGGTTAAGCAAAATCGCAAGACAATATTAATGCCACGATGGTACAAGGTGTCGCCAATGATAAGGTAGCACTTTGATTGGTGTCTAATGCGATGTAGTTCATCACATGAAATGATAGGCTGAAAGCATTGGGTTTGGATATAGAGAAGAATATCTCCATACCATGGATCAGACGTACCAATGAGAAACAAGGATTCATCGGGAAGGGAATCATTGGGCTCAGTATCCTCATCAGTATGGGGAATATCGCAAATTAATTCCGCAAAAACCAACGATTTCTTAGCCTTGGATTTGGCAAACTCAAGATCAAATTCTTGGAGAATGACAATCAATTTCAAATATTTTCCCCCAAGTAATTGACAAGTCAAGATGTGGTACATGGGGTTCAAGTCTGCAATGACCGTGGTAGTGCGTAACAAAATATAGTGGTGAAATATTTGGACGACAATAATTGTTTCCAAAGCCAACTTTTCGACATGTGAATACCAGAGTTCAGGACCTCATAGACTTTTACTTAATTAGTAGATCACATGTTCGGTGCTGTCATTATCCTCTTGTACTAACACCATAGAAATAGTGGAAGTAGAGGCAACCAAATAAAGGATGCAATATTTCACATAATTCGGTGGGTGAAAAAGAGGTGTGTTTGTTAAAGCATGTTTAAGAGCATCAAATGAGTGTTGAACAGTTGCATCCCAGCTGAAAGGGGAATCTTTCTGTAGCAATCTCATGAATCCTCTAGTGACTTCGACGTAATTGCAAATAAAAAGACGAAGAAAATTTTCCTTCCCTTGAAAATTTTGCATTTGTGTAAGGTTGTTGGGAGGGGGTAAAGCGAGAATGGCTTTGAATTTTAAGGGATCCACCCTAATCCCTTATTTGGAGACTACGAATCTAAGGAGTCTCCCTGATTCAAACACGAAAATGAATTTATGGGGGTTCGAACGTATGTTTCAAAACTTGCATCGAAGAAATATGGCTCATAGGTGACCAATATGGTCTCATCGATGAGTCGATTGAGCTGGTAAGTCATCGAGATAAGATTCAAAAATATGTTTGATGTTGTGTAATGCTTACAACATAGCCTGCTGAAAAGTGGCTCCAACGTTTTTAAGGCCAAAAGGTAATTTCCGATTATTGAAAGTCCACCATGGGAATATGAAGGTCATTTTGTGTTGATCAAATAGTTAAATGTCGATCTAGTTATATCAATAAAATCCATACATAAAAGAGAAAATGACGCTTCCGTCGCAATTATCGATAATTTGGTCGATAAAGGGTGTAGGGTAATTGTCCTTGGGAAAATCCTTAATTGACAAAAAACACGAATTGTCCCTTGTTTCTTGGTGACTGGAACGATGTTGGAAACCCATTCGGTAAGAGGGATGGGATAAATAAAACCATATTTTAATAATTTTTCGACTTCTTCCTTGATTGCCGCCGTTTTTTTAGGATGAATTGGGTGAAGTTTCTGTCTCATAGGTTTAACTCCCGGGTAAGTTTTGAATTCATGCACAATGATCAATGGATCGATCCCTGGCATTTCTTCATAGCTCTAGGTGAAGATGTCGCAAAATTATTTAAACAAGGTGGTATAAGTTTCAACTTCTTCAGTTGAACATTTGGCACCTAGTTGTATGTTTTCCACAATACCTTCTTTAATGGATATGTCGACAGTAATCATGTGAGATATATTTTCCAAATTCCCCTTGGAGATGGTATCCTAAGTGAGTATTGGAGATTGGGGTGGGTCAACGATATTGCTAGGAAATATAGAGGAAATATATTTCTCGATTTCATCCAAACTGGGAAGAAAGGATGAATGATGGTGGTTGTCATCCCATGGTGGCTCCTCGATACTAAGCATTTCCATAATAGATTCATATGATGGAAAAATCATTAGGATGTAATCGAAAGTAGAGGATAGGGAATCCAACCAGGATGGTAACAAATATCTAGTAGATGCCAGCAGATGTTGGTCATCCAATGAATAAGAGGTATACTGAATGGCATCGTATTCGGCCTCTGCAAGACTAAGTGGCATAATGTCACCTAGTGTATCAAATTCTAAGGGACTAGGCATGATCCATGGATCGGATGATTCGAAGGATTGATGTGCCATAGTCGAAATCATATTAACCATTGGGATGTGTTGCGTAGTGGGAGGAAGGGGTGTAGAAAAGGTACCCATGAGTGAAGAATATTTCAAGAGACCTACCCCAACACTTTCATAACTAATTTTTTAGTCTCCCGGAAAAGGAATGTTGTTGGTCGTTTGAGTGCAAGCGTCGAGGGTGCAGTAATCTAATTGATCGATGGTCACAATTTTACCTTGATGAGGGAATTGAATGCATCGAAAAACCGATGAAGTGATGAAATTCATAGCATAGAACCAATTTCTCCCTAGCAACACGTTATAATCGAGGGGAGCATCGACTACTTCAACATCTACAGAAACAATTTTTCCTCCCAATTGAATGGCTAAGGATTGTATTAATCCATGAGGACGGAAACCTCTTCCATCAAATGCTCGTAACATGGTGGGATATTGATTAAGACCATGTGATTTAAGGAATTTATAGCAATCCAAGGACATGACACATGTGGATTCCCCCTCATCCAAGATCATGCAATGAATATGTTGATTATGGACAACAACATTGATTTGGAAAGCAAGTTGGTGAGAGAGTTGTGATTTAAAATTATCCAGGTTGAACATGATATTATTGGATGACTCAGGATCTATAGCTCTGATGGTTGCCAAGAGAGTCCTATGTTGGCTATGGTAGTGTTGTAGAACTTCGAGAGTTGACATAGCACAATATGCTTGGGCCAAATCTTCAACATGTTGTATTTTTGAGCAACAGACGAATTAGGATTAAAGGCCAACTTTCGAATTGTGATCTTGGGTGGACGTGGAATAGATTCAAATCTAGGTTTCTCAATATGGAGTGGTCCATATGGAGGATTAACTGTAGTGGACGATGGATCCGGTGTACAGCCAATAGTTACTTTTTCTTTATTAGGTTTACATGGAGGTGTGTCATATGTCGTAGTATGAGTGGTCAAATCTATCCCATTAAACATGTAAATGTGTGCAATCGATGAATCATCCTCGTTAGGAGGATAATTTGGGTTACCTCCTATTGGAGGTGCAGAATTTTGTGCAACCAGTGACTGTTGTTGTGGAAAAGGGTGTGTCAATATAGTGGGTTGAGAATTTCCTTTAAAAAGTTTAGCAACTTTTTCCCGATGAGGAAAATATTGTGTAGTGATATTCACCACAAATGAGGCATGGAAATTCCGGTTTGCACTATGATTGCTTCTCAGTAGCAGGTGGTTGTGTTTGTGTTTTTTCATTTTCGGTTTGATTATTGTTTTTCTTAGGTTTATTCTTAGTTTTATTCTTTCCCCCTGACTGTTGTGGAGAAGCATATTGAATTGCATTCACCTCAGATATTTGAGTTGGGGTGGAGTTTGATGAGAGTGGAGTCGACCCGATAGACGGGGAAACGATTGAATGATTGGTTGTGTCGGTCAACTGTGAATTGGAATGGGTTTTGACAAAGTCGATAACTCCATATGTGTGAGCGATGGAGGATGGTTTGGATGGGTCAGTTGATGGATGAGGAGAATTTGGAATCAATTCATACAAAGTACCGGATTGGGAATAAACGAAGTCCATATACTAGGCATGAGCAATGGCTTCCTATTCTATAATGACACCACCCATGGCTATGTCACGAGCAATAGGAGGTAAAAGAGATTTGGTGAACCATTCAACCAACAATTGGTCGGGAATGGTTGCTTTGATAAACTATCGTCGTTGTCTCCATTCATGAATATGATCAAAAATATGTACGGAGTTGGTCTGACGAAGGGAGGTAAAAAGTTCTGTGTTGGTTTCGCAGCAGATAGGTAATTGGAAGTGAGTTAGAAAAGCCATGGCAAGTGAATTAAAATCTTGAAAAGTTCCACATTGTAACTCAATGTAGCATTTATTCATTGAACTCGTATGTGTACACTAGAAAATACATAACTGGATAGAATCATCCATTAGTGAATTTGATGAACACCATAGATGAAAGGTCATAATGTGGTTATTAGGGTCTTCACCAGGTTTTCCATCAAATTTCGGAATATCAGAAGGTAATTTGGCAGGAATGAATGGCCAAAAAGGGGAGTGTAATATGGGATCATTGGTTAATCTCAACAGATACGGTAGATCTAGAGTGGCTAAGAATGGTATTTGTAGATTGAATTAAGGATGATATTGGTGTGGCATAAGAACACCAATAGGATTGTAAACTGGTTGTGGTGGATAGGTGTAGCCAGTAGGTCCTCCCATATGATATTGATGATGACCAACAAAAGTAGGATTAATTTGTTGAGGAATTTTCATAAAAGGAGAGGGGAAACCCATTTGGCCCTAGGGAGGATAACTAGAGTAACCCATGGGAGGATAGTTCGATTGATTAGTTTGAGGCAGATAACTAGTTTTCCCTTGAGGAGGGTAACTAGTTTGACCTTGAGGAGGGTAAGGAATTTTCCCTTATGGAGGAAAAGATGGTTTCCCTTGAGGACCCCAAGTGGGATTCATGACTCATGTGAAGGGTTGTCTAGAATGTAATCCATAAGGATTGATATTTAGGATTCCTCCTTGTGGGTTGGGTTTTGATGGCCCTCCCTGATGTCGTTGATGGAACATACCTCTCTGGGGTGGTCCCCAAGATTGTGGGGGGTTTTCGGTGAACGAGGGTTGAAATTTKCCCCCTGCCATTGGTTGGATAGAAACAGAGATTTGAATGGTAAGAGGGGGTTTCCCCCTAGATAGAATTTGTGTGTTGGAGGACAGTTTCCCTCTRGTAGGGATTTTTCCAATAAAAAGGGGTTCCCCCCCAGTAGGGATTTTTCCCACATTTGGGTTTAGTAGTGTGGCAAGGTTTTGCATTCTTTGATGTGAAGGTGTCCCAACAGGGTTTTGCGGAGTATAAGAAGTTGTGTCTTGAAGAGGGATGGTAGGTGTAACCGTTAGGGTAATTTTCAAATGACTAGGTAACACGACTCCTGTTTCACTTTGAACTTGTCCTAAAGTTGTAGCAATATTGAATGTCGGTTCAATGGGATGGTCAATGGGTTGACCTAACAATCATGCCTCTGCAACAGGGGTGGTAGAGGTATGTGGAGGGTCAAAGGGTGGTCAGATAAAATTGAATTTTTCATAAAGGTCTCATCCCGATGGGGTTCTCCATATAGAAAGAACATGAGTTTGTTGTGGATCTACCATTTTAGTAGAACGAACAGGGGTAGTGTGTTGTTTGTTAAAAGTTGGTTGTATCGGTTCCATATCTAGTTGATTATATGGCCTTGACGGTAGGCTAGGGTAATCTTCTACTACAATGTTACCTGAGGAGTCTAGTCAGACAAGGAGTGGATAGAGAGGAATTGTCAAATCCGAGTTTACAATAAAGGTGGAGTCTTCCTAAACCGTAACTAAATATCTCTTAGGATTCACTAGCAAAGGAGTAGCAACACTTCCAGCGTCTGAATGGTTTTTGACCTCTTCATGGTAAGTGTCTTTAGGTGATGTAACATCCCCGACCACCCAGGCTGGGCCACGATACATGAGAGAACGCTTTTATTCTCTCTGACGAACATATTGTAACATACCCAACATCTAACTGAGCTATGCCACGTCAACTTTTCGAACTGCATGCAATTAAAACATATACACATAGAACTATTGTGGAACTTTATATATATAACGTAAACAAAAAAATGCATTATGTAATTGCATGGATTCATACTGAAATAAAAGTAAACACATACACTCATCATATACAGGAAATACCCATAACTATAAAGACAGTTATAACCACACATAGGATAAACCCACAAAAATAAACACGTAAATAATAATGCATCATGTAAATTTATCACACAGTTGACACTTATCTTGGTAAGAAGATCACCAACTGCATGCATACCTTCCATGAACCTCCCAGCCTTAGAATGCACTGCTCATCACTCTCAGCAGTGGGTCACCCCTGAGCTGGGATTAAACTCCACCTGAGTAAAGGGATTCCTAACTAGGCTAATGGCTCATAGACAATAGGAAAGACTCTGTCACAGGTGCCCACTCAAACTAACAACCTACAATCTCTCATTCCCCACATGCCTGTCCCACCCCAATAAGTGTGCCCCTTCTCTGCTTAACAGTCCTTCGGCTGCCCCATTTCCTTTCTGGGCTTCAACAACAGGCTGGGCAGGAAGTCTTAGAGCCTTGTAGTTGTAGTTTAGCACCTTTGGAAAATCAAATCCCAACAATTCTCTCACCCAGAGAGGAATTTCTCACGGGCCTGACAACCCACCTCTTCAATATCCCACGGGCCTAACAACCCGCCTCTTCAATATCCCACGAGCCTGACAACCTGCTTCTTCAGTCCATCTCCCAAGCTAACCAGCTGGACAAACACGTATGGCTATGGATACAGGTTCAGGTACAGTGACATGAAGGTATGGAAGATAGCTCAATGAGTGTGTGAATGCTCATGGATCATTGACTGGATGACTCAATGATGGGAGGAATGATGGAAATTGAACTAAGTCCCCACAATATGTATGCATGTCCCCAACTTGACACTTGTCATGTTGGGAGCTACTTTGGCCCACTTGTCTCCAACTTTGGAACTTAGGATAAAATACTTATCCATACTTAATTGTCCCCAAATATTAATATAATATTCCTTTTTGGCTTAAGCTCCCTGGCTTAGCCCCTTTTCCTTAAATTTTAGCCTCCACCCTTTCCCTAACTAGTGGAGTTTAGTCCCCCATACTCTTTTATCGTGGTCGGTCTACACGCAATGATGTATTTTATATTAAATCTGAGACATATACAAAAGTAGGTGCACTGGCCTTTAACATCTAGGCTCTCTAGCCTAATAATCACAAAACTGGCTCATCAGCCTATAAAACACAACATATACACAAAGGCTCCTTGGCCTCAAAATCACGTGCACTTAAGTTGTTGCACGTGGTATCCTGGAATGTGCACACTTCCTCATTTTACTGCGCAGTACATGCATGCACTATGCCATGAAAGGTCCATACAAAATGTTATCAAACAACTCACCAGCTTAAGTGCATTTTTCATTTACATTACAGTTGGGTTCGGCCTAGGGATATTACAATCCCCTCCCATTATTTATACATTGTCCTCAGTGCATTATGTACTCATACACAACAAAATTTCAAAAATCCTCAAAAATATGTGGGTATTCTTCCCGCATTGCATCCTCATGCTCACAAGTAGCATCCTCAGAACCATACCAGGTCCATTGGACCTTTATAAGCCCTATGGCTTGATTCCGGAGCTGTTTGATTTTCCGGTCCAGAATGTGTACCGGATGCACTTGGAAAGTGCCTTCTTGCTCCACCTGGATCACATTCCAATCAATAACATGATTAGCATCAAGTATATATTTCTTGAGCAATGATACATGAAATACATTATGAACAAACATAGATGCAGGCAATGCAATCATATAAGCCACTAGACCAATCCTCTCTAGGATTTCAAATGGCCTACAATAGCGAGTTGCCAACTTTGAACAATTTCCCAACTTCAGGGAATTTTTGTTGGCTTTCACTTTCAAAAATATGTGGTCTCCCACTTTAAATTCCATGTGAGTTCTGCCCTTATCAACATAGATTTTCTGCCTGTCTTGGGAAGCCTTTAAATTTTGTTTTATTTTTATCATTTGCTCCTCCATTTCCCTGAGTAAATCTGGCCCAACCACTTCTCTATCTTCTGGGTTGTCCCAGCTTACTGATGTGTTTCACTTTCTGCCATAAAGTGCCTCAAATGGGCTCATCTTCAGTGATGCATGGTACCCATTGTTATAAGAAAACTCTACCAACTGTATGTAGTCTTTCCATTTTTATGGTTTATCCATCACATACATCCTCAACATATCCTCAATCACTTGATTCACCCTCTCTGTTTGTCCATCTGATTCAGGATGATAAGTTGTACTAAAATTCAAATTTGTTGCAAATCCATTAAATAATCCTTTCCAAAATTTTGAGGTAAATTTTGGATCTCTTTCAGACACAATTGTCTTGGGTATGCCATGCAATCAATCAATTTCCTTCATATAAACATCAACAATGTTGGCTTCCTTGTGAGTGAGCTTAACTGGAATAAAATGGGCAGCTTTAGTAAGCTTATCCACCACTACTATGATATAATCATGCTGATTGTTTGTTCTGGACAATTTGGTGATGAAATCCATTGTTACAACTTCCCATTTCCACTCAGGAATGGGTAATGGCTATAGCAAACCAGTTGGGTGTCTATGCTCAGCCTTTACCTTTTGACATTCCAAACATTTGGCAATAAAATCATCAATCTCTTTCTTCATGCCTGGCCAATAATATTGGCTCTTGACAACTGCAATAGTTTTCTGATAACTTGGGTGCCCAACATAAGGTACATTATGTATTTCTCTCAATATCAGATTTTTCAATTCCTGGGAATTTGGTGCATAAATTCTTCCCCTATACATGATAATTTCATCATTATCTAGCTTGTATTCTTCAATTTTCTGCTGCAAATTACCTTACTGTAATTTTGCCACTAATTCCTTATATTGAAAATCTAATTTTGCAACCTCTAAAATTATGTGTTTCAAATCTGAGTGGTACATGCTAATGGTTGTAGCATGCAATTCATGCACTCTTCTGTTGAGTGCATCAACCACTTTGTTTTATTTCCCCTTGATATGCTTTATATCAAAGTCATATTCACTTAGAAATTCTAACCATCTTATTTTCCTATCATTTAGAGTTAGTTGATCATATAAATATTTAAAACCATTATGGTTTGTTCTTATCTCAAACATTTTCCCCATGAGGTAGTGCCTCCATTTCCACAAGGCATGCACTATGGCTGCCAACTCCAAATCATGAGTGGTATAGTGGCTTTCACGCTCCTTCAACTTTCTTGATTCATAACATATAACAAACCCATTTTGATTGAGGACTCCACCAATTCCTTCTTTACATGCATCTGTGCATACAACGAAGTCTTCATTTGGGTCTGCAATCCTTAGTATTGGAGAACTTGTTAATAATTGTTTTAAGTGTTGTAAACTCTTTTCACAATCCAATGTCCACTGAAAATTCACACCCTTTCTTTGCAAGGAAGTGATTGGGTGTGCAATCTTTGAGAATCCTTCAATAAATATCCTATAGTAGCCTGTAAGGTCCATGAATGATCTGACCTCTGTCACATTCTTTGGTGATGAACATTCTCTAATGGATTCTATCTTCTCAAGATCCACTGTTATCCCATCCTTTGAAATGATATGTCCCAAATAATGAATTTGCTTATGATAAAATGATCACTTGCTCAATTTGGCATACAACTAATGCCCCCTTATTACTTGCAACACCATCCTCAAATGATGCTCATGCTCTTCTTCTAATTTATAATATATAAGGATGTCATCCAAAAAGACAATGACAAACTTTTCTAGATATTCTCGGAAAACACCATTCATTAAGCACATGAAAACAACTGGTGCATTTGACAACCCAAATGGCACCACTATGAACTCATAATGACCATACCTTGTCCTGAAGGTGGTCTTCCTGATATCTTCCTCTTTAATCCTTACCTGATGGTATCCTAACCTGAGATTTATCTTTGAAAATATCTTTGCATCCTTCAATTGATCAAAGAGGTCATCAATCCTTGGCAGAGGATATTTGTTCTTTACAATCACTTTATTCAATTGTCTGAAATCAATACACAATCTTAATGTACCATCTTTCTTATTCACGAAAAAGACTGGGTCACCCCAAGGTGACACACTTGGGCGTATATACCCCTTCTTCAGAAGTTCTTAAAGTTGCATTTTCAACTCCTTCAATTTCGATGTACTCATTCTGTAAGGAGTCTTTAATACCGAAGTTGCTCCAGGCATTAAATTTATAGAGAAATCAATATCTCTCTTTGGGGGTAGTCCTGGTACCTCCTTGAACACATCTTCAAAATTTTCCAAGACTGCATGATCTTCCAAATTTGGTACCTTATCTTTAGGTGTCTCCTCCATATGGGTTGAAAATATTTGACACCCTTTTATGTAACATCTCTTCAGCTGAAATGATGGAATTTCTCTGATGGATACTGCCCTAGGAATTCCCTGCACTCTCCTTAGGCTCCCTTCCTCATCCAAGCAAGTAAATGTTTTTTTATGACAGTGTAGGATAGCATGATGTTGATCCAACCAATCCATCCCAATTAGACAGTCATAGGAACCTAAAGGCAAGATGTTCAAATCTGCCCTGGTGTTCAATCCATTCATGCCCATAAGACATGACTTAACCATCTCATTAAATTTTCTTTTGGCTTTGGTAGCCAGCTGCACCATCCAAATATTTTCCATTCTTGCTTCTTGGCAAATGCAAACCTTCCACCATCTTAGGATCTATATAACTATGACTAGCTCCTGAATCAATTAAAATAGAAATGGTTTGGTTGTTGATCATACCTTCCACTTCAATCATGTGTGAATGATACTCTATTTTCTTGTTGTCCAAGGCTGCATAGATCCTTGGTACATTTATTCCCATGTCCTCCACTATTTCATCTTGTTGTACATTGTGAACAGTCCTCACTTTTTCACCTCTGTGAGGACAGTCTCTGAACATATGATCTCCTTTACAACCCCAACATTGAATAGGTGGCTTCCTTGGCATTTGACCCCTTGTCTCAATCATTCTGGGCTCTCTAGAAGTTGGTTGTCCTTGAGTATTATTTTTGAAGAATGGTGGCTTAGATCCTTTCTTCCTCTGACCTTGAATTTCTTTTTGTCTTCCCAAGATTTTTGGAAAGTTGGCCTTCATTTTTGCTAATCATATAGGCATTTTTCTTGCCTTATCGTTTCCTCCAATGTCTTGGGATCAACATACTGTATTTTGTCACTGATGAATGATGGCAATCCACTCAAATACATTTGAATATTAACTGTCTCGTCCTTGATGAAAGAGACATACTTCAGCAGTTCTAAAACATTCTCTCATATTCATCTATGGTCGTACTCCCAATCTTGAGTTCAAAGAACTCTTTCATTTTATTGTCATAGTATCTCTTAGTCAAGTATTTCTTCTCAAAATACTTCTTGAATTCCCTCCAAGTAACACTTTTCTCTTTAATGTGTTGCACCTGCACAAGTTGATCCCACCACATGGATTCCTTTCCCTTGAGTTGATAGATGGA
>SNQJ01S0012750.1:118281-138124 GCA_010110895.2 Picea sitchensis | reverse complement strand
ATCACCTACACCAAACCCTAAAACGCATCCAGAAACCCCCAGAGTATCAGATCTGCACGTAGGAGCAGTAGGATCGTAGCAGATATCTTGATCAGCCGGATCAGGGATATTTCAGTTTGTGTAGTACCTTGTATTCCATTTGTCCCCATTGGTGGTTTCCTCACCTTTTTTGGTAGTCTTCATTATTGGTTTTTATTCAGAGGGTCGCTTTCATGCGCTATTTACATCTGGTGCACATGAGAGAGGTACTCCATGGTGGGTCATTTCAATATTTTCATCCAAGTTCTTCCCAATATTTGGCTTTATGCTACTTCTCGTGTTGGTTGATGGTGGATGCCTTAATTCCCTCCTTCCAGTGGATCTCTTCATATCGACTTCGACACATCTTGCTCTTGGAAAAGGATCTATAGTATTTATTAGTACCTTGGGGCTTGCGGTCTTCAATGGCAAGTTCCCTCACTATTGAAAGTGGAAATACATCAATGTCCTATGATCGATAGATTCTACCATGTGTTCGACATCAACTCCTTTATTCACACTTGTTAGATTGTACTAGGTACCTTGATGCCCATTATCATTATCCGTGGGTTGTATCATATTTGTGAACTGTATACATCAATGACCGGTAATCAAATGGTGTCTCATTATGTTCAACTCCAACACATATATTCACATAGTGTAGACTCATACCACGGTGGTTGATTTGAAGACCTCACGAATGTAGTATCATCACCTCTTTTATGTTGTTTCCCAAGTTGTGTTGGATAGTACCATTACCACTTCTGATATCGATACTTGTGATGGATAAGTTATTCATCTCCCGTCTCCAGATATCCTTGATTGATTTTGGGACATAGATACACTATGTATCTATTTTATGTCTATGATCTCATTTTGACATGGATCCACTATGTATCTTTTTCATGGCCATGATCACTGCTTTTCTATATGTACATTCTTCATGGATCCACAATGTATTTGATTGGAAACCATGCTTTTCATCACACCTGAGCATGGGTATGTCTACCTCAGGAATAGAGTATCTTGACTTGTTTATGTTGTTGGTTGTTGTTCTTACATCATATTTTGGTGACCTTCACCCCTACTTTCTACGTATTCACTTTGAGGAATTATAATGTATTTCGGCCATCGGTTGTTGTTTTGACCTCACACATTAGGGGGCATTTGTTATAACATCAATTTCCACCACTAAAGCATTGATGACTTTGTTGGCCTTGTCCCTATCCTACTTGCAAACACCTTTTCCCCATACCTCTTTTAGATCATCTAAAAAACACGTTTTTGGAACTTGTACATGCTATAGTAGTTATACAACATGTGTATATGCATGTTTCTCAAAGGAAAGTCACGTACACATCATTAATTCTCAAAAAAAATATTTTCACATAATTGTGAGTTGAATTACGGGGTTGGTTAGTTTCCTAACTCCTTTTACCCATACACAACCATCTCCAATTGTCTGGAGATGATTTAAAAATTGGAAGAGTTCAAGGAGAAAGGTAATGAATGAATGCATGAGAAAACAAACCAATGTTGGTTGAATCCTGCCACGTCTACAATCCCCTAAATTTCCCTTGCTATTCTGGCCCTCAGACCCGGAAACCCTTGTTTCAATCCATTTATGTGCACTTCCCTATCTAAATAAGAAACTTTCCTGAGTTTTTTTTTAAGTCTGCCTATGCATCAGAGTCAGAGGATTACCATGTATGTGGTAGCGTGGGTGGAGGGACCCATGGTCCTTTCGAGGAGTAGTGTTGTGACAAAGAAGGTAACAAATACACCTAAAACTATTGCTTTTAATATAAACATTCTCATTCCTTTGATTTATCGTGTTCTTAATGTGTAATTCATTGCCTTTGAATATATGTTTATCTAGAACACTAATTGTTGTAAATCTTTTTATATTTGATCAAATCAACTAGTTAGTTATCATACATAAGTACCTTCCTTCGTAGTCTTGTGTGTGTGATTTTTTCATGTTTGAGAAGGAGCGATCGAGAAGGAGTGAACAAACTTCAATCTTTGGATCAACTTCGAATGTTGGACCTCGGGTAAGTTCTTCTTGCTTTCTTTCCCTAAATTTATTTATTTTGATCAGATTAGTTACAATATTCTTGTTGTTTAATTTTCTTTGAATTTGGTGATCTTTACATGGCCATTGAGATGTTTTGGTTTGCCCACAACAATAGGGAATTTTACCTGCAAACACCTACTTTTTGTTTGTTAAGTTTGTAGTTTGTTGTATATTTCTTTCTTTATTTCTCATTTTCAATCTTACTCTTTTAATGGACTCACTCCACAGACAAATTTGTGTGTATAGTGTGCAACCTCCTCTATAGTAAAGGGAATTTTTTACTCTCTCTTGTTAGGAAGACCATCCAATAGACTAGCGATTCCCATTGGGTTCCAACCCACAAATTCTCTATTGTCAGGCTTCTAGGGAGCTCTCTCTAACTCTCTTTGTCTTGCAGGACTCCAAATTGACCTGTCCATAGGCTTAAAACCCATTCCTATTGATTTTTTGAAAGTAGAATTCTTGATTTTGTATTACATAGAATCATGCAACTATTTATTTGAAACTTGCATAAACCCCACAACTAATTGATTCTTCTATTGTGAAACTTGCACGATTGTCTATGTACAAACCTGTGCAAGTCTGTGCATTTGTTGTTTTTAGCTATCATTTCAGCTTAAAGTTAGAACTAGATGTTAGCCTATATTTTTTTGTAAATTGTAAGCTCGTAATTTATAGTCGTTAAGTTAATCCTTGAGTAGTAATAACTAATCCTAGTTGGTATCGAGGAAAATAGAACCAAGTTTCACTTTTTGTCCTTTCCACATGGATCGCTAATTGCGTTATTTTTCACATGAATTTTCATATTAGAATGTAAATCATTAATACCTTGTTCTTTGTGGGACTAGAAGTAATATTTTTTCCTTAGTATGCTCTCTACCTTACACTCTTTAGTGACATTGGTAGATAATAAATACTTAGAGACTTGTTCATTTTCCTCACAATTCACAAAAACACTTAAGGATTAACTAGTTGGAGGAAACACCCCACATGTGCAAATCTTTATCTAGTTTATCTCTTTAAAAGTTTTTGCAAACAAACTCACTTAGGCATCAACTAGTTGGAGTAAGCACCCCAAAATGTGCACATCTTAATTTTTTTAAATCTTTTGCAATACAACACCTATGTTAGTTTAAAATAAGTAAGTACTCCAAGTATCCACATCATTTACAATCTAGGGCTACTTTAATTTTTCAAGCAATTTCAATGTCACAAGGTTGCAACAATTCACACTTATAAACTTAATTAAGCAATAATAAAGGACCCCACAACATCCACATGCTACAATTTTGTTCATAAGTTTGCACACTTGCCACTTTGACATATTGCACTCACACACTAAAGGACTTGGAAGCTCTTCCCTCTCGAGTATACTCTCCCTTATGCACCCAAAAGCGATATGGGAGAATTAAAAAAATGAGGAGTGTCAAAAATATCCTTCATCACACACTTAAGAAAAATGAATTGGTTCAAAACCCCAATTGCAAACCATAAAACACAAATCTAACCAACCAAGTAAAATATTCCTTCAGGGGGTCACAAAATAATCTTTTAATGTTGGCTAGGATTTCGGGGGTAGGTATCCAAATAACCCCTTGTTATCATTTTTCATCTCAAAATTATAAGTTGTCCAAGGGTGCCTAAAATTCTTCATTTCAAGTGTACACAAAGACAAGGCATGGAGATACCAATGAAGAGGCAAAGGCTTAGGTCTAGTTGTTCCTGCGAGTCTACTTCAACCACCTAACTATTGTTATACTCTGGCCCGTGATCATTTTTTGAGGTTGAGACTCCCCTTCCTGCACTTGAATAAGGTAACCTAGTTTCCAAAACCAAGGATTTCAACAAATATGGAAGTTATGGGTTGCGACTGCACCTAAATCAAATTTTGTTACCTCTTGGGAAATGCGGCCAATTCCTTCATGACTTGCCCCCAGTACCCCTCATTATAATTAATTCCTTCATACCTTCACTAGTTTTCTTCCAGTGGATTCATGCCCTATCGTTGAAACTATTGGAAGGCATGGTTACATTATGAGAGTAAAGATGTTAGGTATTTAGGAGTTGCGCTTGTTATTTTTTACACTCTCGTGAGAAAAAATTGGTTGTATCAAAACATTTATTAACTTACACTAAACTACCAATATTGTTGCATTCATTGTCTTAATTGTTTTGGTTTAGTTAATAAACTCTACATTGATTAGGCCATTTAATATATATAAGCACCGGTTAACATCTTCCACTTAAAATCACACAATCGCTACAATTTTATATCAATAGTGGACCCTTCGACACCCCAACGTACTCAACACCTGCAAAACCTCCCTCCAGTGTTGGGATTCATTCTCAATCTTATTACCTCACGAGTTCGATCTCACCATCTGCATTTACCTCTGAACACGACATTATTAGGATTAACCCTACTTTGATCATCCTTTCAACCCACCACTAAACCCAAATATGACCATTTTTTTGTATATTGTTTGATCAATCTTACAAATTTGACCAAACTTACTAATGATCCCATCTTGCATGTTGCAACATGGCACCTAATGCCAACCAAACTATCCTTGAGCATTCCAAAGTTTGAAGGGAAGTCRGGAGAAGACCTGAGAAATCATATGATGACATTTCACCTATGGTGTTCATCGAATAGTATCASAGATGATTCTATCCAGTTATGTTTGTTCTAATAAACCTCAATTGAACCATTTTCCAAGTGGTATATTAATGAAAAAGTTGGTTCACATGCTACTTTTGTGTCTTTAGCGAACRCATTCCTGATTTTTTTCCAATTTTTCGTGCCAAAGCCCTGAAAATTCTCACCGAATTCCAGCAAAACACCTTCACAGACATCGCGAGCCATATCCATGAATGGTGTTGGAGGTGCAACATATTCAAAATAGAGGTAAAATACAAKCTCCTTATCGATTGGTTCTTGAAATCTCTCTTTCCACTAATCGCCAAATATGTGACCACCACCATGCCCTAGATTGAGGACGAGGCTATTCTCAAATATCAACACTTTGACCTAATATATGTTTAGTCGGGATATCACTACACATTCCTCCTTGATGTCCCTCATCCTCAACACTTTGAGCTAGCAAAACCAAGAACAACTTTTTCTTTATATGGATTGATTATGTCCATGACTCATTTCAACTCACCTTGTGAACTCCCACCCTCATATGGTACTAGTCATTATGTCAACCTTTATGGTGGAGCCCCCTCATATCAACCTACTACTGGAACATCATATATGTCTACCAATATTCCACAACCTTCCCCTCCCCAAATGCAAGGGGTCACAACTCAGTATGCCCAAGGATCAATATCCCCTCTCCAAGAATGAATATGTCCCTGCATATACGCATGCTCCTTTGTAACAGTTAGAACTGTAGTGGAGGGGCATCCATATCATACAAAAGAGTATGGGAACCAACCACATAGTAAACAATATTACCCATTCATTGGTCCCCCACAAGCTAGTTCTAAACCCCACAATCTCAATAACACATCGATGTCAATTTCATCCAACCTTCACCATCTTAGCAAATTCATACATTCGAATAATTGAATCTAGTTAACCCTGCTACTTAGAAAAATAATGCAAAAAAAAGAAAGGAAAGAACAAACAAAAAGGGAACCAGGGACAGGGGGAAACCATTGGAACCATAAAAACAATTTTAGGGGATACACTAATACCAATGACCAACATCAAAACATTGGTAATAAAAATAACAACAAGCAAAATTAGGAGAAGAAAAATACTATTCACATAAACTTCCCTTGCGCATTATGTTGTGAGTACAGTCACTATACTCACCATTTCCCAAAAATCACAAATTTCAAAATGTTTGAGTGAATCAATTTCCAACCAAGGTCCCCCTACAGCTCAGGGCACAACACCTCCCCCAAAAAATTTCCCTCAACCAATAGTACTACACAACCCATTCCCTCAACAAGGAGTTGTCTCTACCCAACATGAAACATGACCCTCCACCTAGTATTCTAGTCAGTTCCATCCCCCAGGTCAATCTCAACCTAGAGATCCAACCTTTTCGAACATATTCATGAATGCAACAAATATTCAGTTGCAAACTCACAATTTCTAGTATGATATGCCTTCCGACTTCGCTCTGACCATGTCAAATGCCACCCAATTGTAGGCTAGCATGCCTTAAGTGATTCCAGGTCCTAGTGGTGACCCTACTCCCTAAGTACCAAAGGCACCTCTAATTTGTATTGTTCATAACCCTCATGCAAGGGTCACTCATAACTACAACATTGTGGATGACTTGGCTCAATCCCCCATGGCCATGTCCACACTTGAGGTCCTATTGACCTGTCGTTCTCAAAGGAAAAATTTGTTGTCAATGGTGGGGGAAGTCGACCCTTATGATTCATGCTTTATCACATTTTATTTTGATAACTCGGAACCCAGAATCCCATCCTTGGTTGCATTCACAATCCCGGTGACAATTAGAAACTTCACCATTCATTCTTTCATTTTAGATGACTGGGCATCTACTTGTATTGTGTCTAAGAAAATTTGGAATAATTTGGGCTCCCATGAGATTACCCCCTCTAGTATTACCCTTCATGCCTACGATGGTCATCCATTGCAACTCAAGGGCCTTTACCAAAACATCCTTGTTGATCTAGTGGGAAAAACAATCTTGATTGACATCAACATCATCGATGCACCCTTGGACTACAACATCCTCCTAGGATGTAGTTAAATGTACGTGATGAAGGTCGTTACCTCTTGTTTGTTTCAAATGATGATCTTCCCTCACAATGGGAAGGTCCTCGTGGTAGAAAAAATTACACACTATGAGCCATGGCCCACTGTGAAATTTTGTATCATCCTTCCCCTCATTGGGGCACACGTAGAGTTACCATTAATCGTTGAAATGGGTTTGGGGATATTTAAAGACTACTTGCTCCTTGGAACTTATCAGGGTGAACCACCTTCAATTTCACATCTAGATTCTATTGAAGTGTGCACCATCACATCTGTTACGGTGAAACCATCATCCCTTTCATCTATTCTTGAATCATCATATATGAATGACCAACCACCCTAGATACAATCACAACCTCACCCTCTCACCCATATCCCATTTTTCTACCCACCACCGGGAGTCATGGTGTATCAAGTGATATCCACACTCACTCACCCACATATTATGTTGGGGATACCTATTTGGTACCTTTAACCTCCATCTATGGTACCAATACCTACACCCTCACCTCATATTATTGTACAACCAGTACAAACCCATGTCAATCCAATGTCGAAAGAAATTGGTCACACGGTTGGGGGCAAGAGTAAAACCACTAGGGGAAAGAAGAAGAAAGAAAGGGACAATACTTCACCCACACACTGGGTGCCTCCTTCTCGTGCCCTCTGTGACACCCTAGGTTACCTATGAACATGTTCCCCACAATTCTTGAGTTATAGAACCTTATCCAAACACCATCGGTAGCACCACTTCTACCCACCCCTCCCACCATCAGTACCTCTACAAGAACTACAAAGGAATCATCCACATTGCACAAGAAGATATTGTGTATGAATCACCCTTATGCTATATGCTCAATAAATGGACATTACACTCATCATTTTCCTTACCTAGCACAATTTTGGAACACATTGGCTACAATTTGTCCAACGACTGGTCTAGTACCCCACAACCATCTAGTGTCACAACCCTCATTGGTCACCAAGTCAGGTTCTTCCACTATTTAATACATGTCCAATTCAATGAACTTGCAAAATAGTTTCCCATGCATGATTTACAGGACATCGAACCACTTCACCAACCTTTTCCTGATGATTATTGAATATTGAACTTGTCACATGACCAATATTAGATGGTTTCGAGAGTCTCTCTTGTCAATGGAATCCCCTAGCATTGTGATCCCCTCTCAAGGTCAAGATCACCACCTCCCTGGTAGAGAAGTAATCCATCCTCTTCCCATTTCCTCTTCATAACCAATTATAGGAGACTTCACCTCGTGCCCCACTCAACTCCCTAGTAATCCCTTGGCAAGATAAACCCCCTCCTTCTGGAGAGCATGAAACATGTAATTGTATGCATGTTTTCTATATTTACATGGTCATTGGTCCTTTACTTCTGGTCAAAATTTCCTTACCCTTTTTTATTGCTACATGCCACCCATCCTCGACAAAAGTTGCAACTTCCCAATGGCCAGAGTCTCACTTTGTTTGTGCATTATCAACATCCATAGGCATCACAACACTTAAAATATATCACACCCATGTGATATCTATGGAACCAAAATGTCGATCCAGCTAGTTCATGCATCTTGCTTCCACTTCCCATGTCTTCCATCAATTGAGGAAATTTTAGAGGTGATGATGGCACCTGACTACCCTTAGGATGGGATACACCATCATTCATTTTTCTCCCTCAAGAGGCATTTCAATTTTCCACACCCTTAGACATATATGCATTTGAAACCAAAAACTTCATTCCCCATGGGCATATTGATGAGTTTAAGAACATGATCCCAGTCCCAAACGTTTTTTAAGAAGGAAATATGGCCAATATCTCTCCTAACATCAAAGTAGAAATTTCAGGAAAACCTGGTGTCACCAGAGACATTCTTCTCAAAGTAGCATGTTCCCCAGAGGAAGTACTTGCATACTTGGCTCTCTTTCAAGAGTTTTGGGAATTTTTTTCTTGGTCTTACACATAATTTCATGGAAATTGATCACGCTATTGTTGAACATTGCATCCACATGGTCCGACGCATCGCCTGTTCGATGCACGTGAATGACTCTTTACCCTTCCAAATCAATGGCCATGAAAGTTGAGATCGATAAGCTTCATAAAGTTAGATTCATTTATGAGTGTCCAATCCCATCCTTATGAACAAAAAGTAGGGCACCATCCACATTTGTACTGACTTTCAGAATTTGAACCAAGATTTTCCTAAATACAACTTCCCGACACCATTTATTGACCAAGTCATCAATGTATGCATCGATCACAAGGTCCTTTTTTTCATGGATGGGTTCTCAGGATATAATCAAATCCATATCTACCATGTGGATCAGTACAAAACAACTTTCACCACACCACAGGGCACCTTCACATATCACGTAATTCCTTTAGGTCTAAAAAATGTTGGAGCCACCTCCCAACAAGCTATGACCTACATCTTTCATGATCTCATCCACCTCATATTGGCCTATTTAGATGACCTCACGAATCAATCCAAAAAGTGTTCCAAACACATGGAATACCTTCACATTATCTTTCAAAGGTGTCGAATATAAAAGATTTGCTTGAACCCCCTCAATTTTTTTTTTTGCATCACCAATAGACGTTTATTGGGTTTCATCATTTCCCAATAGGGAATCACAATAGATCCCCAGAAATTCCAAGTTATTAGTGAGATCCCCTCTCCAAAGAACTTGTGCCAACTGCAAACTCTGCAAGGTAAGGCCAACTTCTTGTGATGCTTTATATCTAATTATGCCACTTGCGCACATGGCTTCTTGCAATTCTTACACCATGACATTCCTTTCCAATGGGGTGATCAAACTCAAAAATAAATCAATGCATTGGAAGCTACTCCCTCAAATTCCCTGCTAATCAGTCCTCCCAACTTTAATAAGGATTATATCCTTTATCTATATACTTCAAACACGTCTATCATAGGAGTGCTAGTCAACAAGGGGACGATTGTCGAGGGCATGTCATCTACTATGTGAGAAACAATCTATTAGGACCTCCCCTGAACTACAATCATGAGGAGAATTTCACCCTCACCTTGGTCCATGTAGTGCAAAAACTACACCATTACATTTTTCCATGGACCAAAAAAATTATAGCAAATTACAACCCCATGCAATACTTAATTAATTAATGACTTATCAATGGTAAGTTTTCCAAGTGGATTGTAATTCTCGAGGAATTCAGTCTAGAGTTTAGCACTCATAAGAGTAAGAAGGCACTCATCCTGACTGAGTTCATCAGTTACTTAGTCTGACACTAAGGACCAACCAATGGACGCCAACATCCTAGATGAACACATGTTTGTGATATCTCCCGATGACCCATGGTATGATTATATCCTCAACTATATTCTCATTGGATACATTATATATCGACAGGGAGTGGAAATTATCCTATGTCTATGTCTCACACTCACAGATATTGAACGATTCGTTAATGATTACCATAGTGACACCTATGGTGGACATTTGTCGAGAATTTACACCACTGAAAAGGTGCTCCGTGTCAATTATTTTTGGCCTACCCTCTTCCATAGTAGTCAAACGATGTATGAAGTGTTAGGTGTTCACTCACAAAACCTGAGCTCCACCAACTTMTTTTCACCATGTCAATACCATAGGTCCCTTCTGCAAATGGGGCATCAACTTTATGACATGAAATCCGCCATATAGYGATGATCATGAGTACATCATTATGTTTGTTAACTATTTCACCAAATGGGTCGAGGCCATGCCTACATTCAATGAAACAACAAACATTGTCACCCATTTCTTCTTCATTCATGTCAACACTCATTTTGTGCTCATTTTGGGGTCCCCCAACAACTAGTCTCAGATCACTAAAAACATTTCAAGGATAGAGTGTTCGAAGAGTTTTCTTTCCTTCTTTACTTCAGCCATGAGTTTGGTTACCCATACTATCTGCAATCAAATGACCAATTTGAGGTTGTCATTAAAGTCCTCAGAACCATGCTACAATGGATGGTTAATAAGAACAAAACTTATTCACAACACTTGTTTTTCTCTGCACTTTGGACCTATTGAACATCAGTTAAAAAATTCCATAGGTTTTACCCCCTTGCACCTCATTCATTTCGTGGAAGTCATTTTACCCATCGAGTTCAATATACCAACCCTCCAAACAATAGTTGAACTACTATCAGGTACCACCCCCCTCGAACAATGCCTTGTCACCTTAGAGAACATAGATGAAGACCGATGTTCTTCATTACAAAATAATGAAGAAATTAAAAAGTGATCTTAGGCCACATTCGATCACCAAGAATGCTCTTGTTGATTTAATGAGGGTGACCTTTTTCTAGCCTATGATATGGCCTACGACACCCTAGTCCCATGAAAGTTTGAGACGCTCTAACAAGGTCCCTTCATCATTTAGCATTTCCTCACTCAGGGAGCATACAACCTTACTTACCCAAAGAGTGGCCTCTTCAAAGACCTTGTCAGTGGGTTGTACTTAAGGAAATTTTACCCTTGAGTAGACACCTACTCTGGCCCACTCTCGCCTGTACATTCCAATTTGTAAAAAAATCATAGTTATTTTAGCCTTTTTTTATGAACATTTGGTCTTTTTGACACTCTTGATTACTTGTGCTTTCTTTCTTTTCAAGATCAATCATTCACTGGTGTATCACATCATTTTTTATGATGGTTCTAGTCGATGGACTTAGAGTCTCACCTCTGCGGCTTGGGATATACATGCCGCTTCACTCAAGTGGTGTATGCTTAGGACTAACCATGAATAACCAAGTAGGGTGTGTTCTTGTGATTGGCTTGTTGGTTGATGCCACTCAACTTGATATACAACATGTCAATGTATTCCTAGATTCTCAGCTCATCATCTCACAATTAAATAATTTTTACCATGTTTGTGATCCCTGCCTATTTAGAAAATACTTGCAATTCAACTTATGTCAAATAATTTTGGATCCATCAAATTCATACATATTCTGAGAAGTGCAAATCAATTTGTAGACAACATTGCAAATGAAATTTTAGACTGACATTATCACATTAAAGCATTGTTTTTTATGATTGATCCCATCAAGATATGCATGTTATTATTATCATCATCCTACATAAAGTATGCAAAAACAAACAAGACATCATAAAGCACATCCATCACACCATCACATAAACATAAAAGGAGTTGTAAAAATGTTGTATATATATCACAGTTTCAGAAAGGGTAGATCAATACATCCAATTGGCCATCACTACGGTTGTGCCATCCAAAAATACACATGTCATAAACAAAAAAGTGGTCCATGCCCATATACAATGTGACATTTACAAAATCTGTTGGCCATTCCCATATACAAAAGTCCATCTACTAAAGTAACGTCACTACAATGGTAGAATATATGGGTACTCCCCCAGCTGGGGGTGCCCCCCTATGACCCCTACTCATCATGCTTCTTTGGCTCCCCATGCTAGAGGCCTCCTCTATCCCACAATGAAAACACCTGCCATCGTTTCCCACCTCATCATTGGGTACCACTCTGGAGAAATGTCGATGAAGGAATCAATGACCTCCTTGTCAAATTTTTCCTACCCGACCTCCACCACTCCCCACGTCATGTAGTTGAAATGTCATCATAGGTCCACTAACTACGCTCAAAGATCAACCACATGTTATATCACTCCCTAATCCTATGGGTCCACTCACTACCTCTGATGCACTTGACCTACCTTGTCATCATGGTGACCCCATCACTAACATGTTTCCTCTCCCCCCCTGGATTCACTACTCCTAACCCACTACCATTGTCTGAGCACCGCTCACTAATAGTGCCTCTCGACCCCTTGGTCCCACATACACAAATCCACAACAAAGTACCCATAAGTATTTTGTTATATATGATGTAGTAATGAAATCAACTAAAAACATAAATATAAATGTAGTAGTAAATATACAGTTACTCACCCATCAAACCCCAGATGGCGCTTGGTGGAAAACCCATATCAAGGTTCTTCTTGTAATCTCTTTCCATGTACATGAAGTCTAGTATAATATATGGCATTTTGATCCATAAAATACAACATGCGAGACTAAATAACCTCCCCACCTATCCTCCAACCTTGCAAATTATAAGTTGACCCCACTATCTCATCTGGGGCTCTCTCGACCCCGTCGGCTCAAGGTGCACTTGTGGGCATAATATCACCACTGGCTCGAAGAAAAACTAGAAAAGGATTGAGCTAAAGGAAAATTCCCCCTTTTTGCACATCCAACAACACAAAAATTGGGAAAACATGGCCTCTCTCATTAGAGAATCCTAGGCATAAAATCTCCCTTGGATTACCCTCTCCATGACCAATACTTGGGTGCTAGTGATCCACTAAGTACCCAAGGATCTGTAGATCCTCACTATCATATTTTCCACCACCCGGGTGGCTAAATCTATAATCACGGAGATTGATATGGATCCCCCCTCATAGCCTCATCCCCAGAGCAGTAGTGGACCACAAGTTATTGGATCATCCTCGTGCCATCCATTCCAGGTCTCAACTCTAGAATCTTTCACTGAAAGAGGATCCTCGTCAAAAAGTATAGGTCCACCTTGGTAGAAAACTCAATCATCTTCCCAAGTACCTCAAAGGTATGATCATTGGGACTCCACATATCAATTAGGTGGGCCAACATCTCCTCCTAGGAGCACAACAAGGTGCAGTCAAAGTACTTGAGTAGGTTGTAGCCAACCAACTTAAGATGCACTGCAGGATCCCCATGACCCTTGGTTCATAGGGAATCGTTGTCTCTCTCTCTCTCACCATTGTATTCACATTGATGTTCAAAACAATGTCAATTCCTGCCAAAACATAAAACCAAACAACTCAAGTCAGTTTTTGGTCCTTTATTCTACTTGTGTGACTATTTCTCCTCTAGTAGTGAAGCTTGTGTGATTTATTAACAAATAGTCACGCAAGTCTCTTGCGCGACTAAGCACTGGATATTTGTGCTCATTATTTATGTGATTTGTAACAACCCCATTTTTAATCCCCAAATTAGAAAATGTATAATGTAAGCATGATGTATGGTTGAGGGCCAAGCGATGTAATATGTAAATGATGTATATTGAAAAAAATAAATAAAATGTATCGCTAGTTGTAGATGGACACAAATAGAGACTTAGGGGCTTAGTTTCCATAAGAGAGGTAAGGGGTCCAAGGGGAGGAATCACCCATATCTATTAAACCCAAACCATCCTTCTAAATTATCTTTACCTTGAACCTTCTATATTCTATTGAGTTTTCTAGAGCCTAATCATTGAATTCATGTAAGAGGATGGGTGTGAGAAGTTACATCCCATAGTTATTGAGAGCATGGGGGAATGAGTACAATCAAACTTGGGAAGGGTGTGAGTCAAGGAAGCATGGTAGAAGAAGGAAATTCATATAGGGATGAGAGGAGTTTTTACAGACATAGTTTTGGACAAAAAGAGTGTTATGATCACTAAATATTGAAGGAAACCATAGTGGGCATGTATGGTAGTTGGAGCTGTGATTTTATGGGAAGAGAGGTTGTGGGCCTAGGAATAATTTTTTGTTCAATAAATTGTCAAGGAGAAAGTATTTTGTTTTTGTTAAAATTCATATTGCAGTTGTAGATTCCTGGAGTCTCATTAGAGAGATTTCTCGTCCAACTTGTGATGGATCCCTGGAACAACAAATCTATGGTTGGGAGAAATGTCCATCCTTTGTAGCGGGTTGCATATTTACTAAGATTAGTGTTCTTTTTTTATGTGTTTATTCATGTTAAATGTTGAGATAACTACTATGCATTTTACTCTGAGTTTAATTTGGTTATCACTTCTTTCTACGAGTACAATGATACATTCAAGTCTCTATTTATGTGGTTGAATGTTGATAAATGTGTTTAGTTGTTTCTATGCACATTTAAGTAATTTCATTTACATTTTTAATTAGCGTGGACATGTGCATGAGCTTGAATCTCACAAGTTCAATTCAGTAATCCATGAATCCAATTTCAATAAATCCCTAAAACTAACTATTCAATACAAAAATCACTAAGATCTACTGAGTATTTGGTTGTAATTGCATTGAACTTTGTGGATAATCCTATGAACTTATCAATATAAGCTCTTATGTATTTTCCCTCTCCGGGATATTTCCAAGGGAGCTAGCAATTAGTTACATAAGGTTCAACTTAGGAGGGGTTGTATGTGTTATTTCTACATCTAAAATTGGTATTAGAATATTATTGGGTCATTTTTAGTAGTGGTGTGACCCAGCTTGGGGTTGGGTGCATTACATGATTGTTCACTAAATAGGTGTTTGATTCACGTGAATGTCCAAATAACAACCACCTAACCCGCCCTCATGTTTATCCATTATATAGTTGTGACTTTTGTGTGGATGTCCAATGAAAAACTACACAAAAGTGTCATGTGACTGTAATGTGAAAAACCGTGTCATTTTCATGATCATCCATTGAATAGACACATACAAACATGTGACTATTTGATGATGTCCCATGTGAATTGTATTTGCCGATTCAAAAAATTAGGTTTGTACAACCCCTTCTCCATACCCTTCCTTAGAAATGAAATGTAAAAACAAAAAGGTTGGGTTAGGATCCCTTGCCTGGCTCTCACAAAATTAGAAATCGGTCATGGGTGAATGAACAACAATATCGAGAAGGTTTTGGGATCCACACACTCACATACCAACTCAACAAGATGCAAATGATGCTACTTTGTGGGGCCCACTCCCTTTTATATGGCCCAGTCACAAATTTCTCGAGGCTTGTATGAGAGCTTAGAAGCTTCATTTCTTGAGCCATTTGAATCATTCGAATCACAATGTCTCCACCTTTGAAAACATATTCTCCATTTATTTTCCCATGGATTTCCTCCTAGGGCCATTTTTCCCCACCAAAGTTCCACCAATAGGTACGCAATCTCGCTAGCTTTGTTTTTTATACCATTTACACAGTCAAGTTTCTTTTCATCAATTACTTCCACTTCAGGTATTCAATTTCATGAGTGAAAGTACTTGTCAAGAGGCTCCCTTTTTCTCTTGGATTCACATGACAAGGCCATTCACTCTACACCTTTGGGTATATACTTCTTCAAAATGACATGTTAAGCACTCCCTCTAAGCTCATTACATTAATCGATATCATCCCCACTAAATATGCCTCTAGGATTTATTTTCCTAGCTACACATGTAACTTCACCTATTTTCACATTCATTTAATTGTTATTTGCCAATATCCTTCCACCCCCATGGGTTTCCTTGGTTTTATCTCCCCTCGCATTATCGACACCCATGTTATTTCTTCCCATAGGATGGGAGTCCGAATAGTCTAAATATTAGAGAAGGAACCTCATACTTATTTCTCATCATCACACTAACCCATCCCCTCAGTGTCCCAACAATTCACATTTTTTATTGTTGGATATGTTGAATGCATTACCACATTTTCATTGCCTCTCATCTCCCACAAGATTAGTAGACCATCTATATTCCAAATCCTCATTCACTTACCCCCATGTAGACCCAGCCAAAGTGGCCCCTTCCGCCATCAATTCTTACTACTCTTGTCATATACGAATAATCCATTTGATCATATGACCGGGTCACCTATCTCCATGTTTGTAATTAAGCCTAAAATTTGGTACATTATTTCATTCATTGGCAATTGTAGAAAGTACATTTTTTATGCAAGAAACATTAATGCTCACACCATCACATCCGACGGAGCCTTTTTCCAACCCAATGACAATCCTAGTTTCCCTTGGTCAAAGCATCTGCACTAAGCCCCTTGTTCCTTCACGATCCTAGTTGATTGTGGCACCTCTTGTATTCCAGTAACAATCACTATGATCCCCATAGTTACATCCATCAACTACTTATCCATTTGCATCTACCCAACCTCAGTCCCAATTTGACAAACACCTTTTGTCCAGTTGGTTTTGTAACTGCCACCATTTGTCGACCATCATATATGCTCCACCTATGGGAAGTTATATGTCATCCAAATTGAACATGTCATCCAAAGCTATCAAAATCCTCCCCCATTATAGTTTGATATCCAGAATATATTCTAGTGATTTCAAGGGACACCTAGTCCTTTGCGATCATGTTGTCATTCCAGATCACACCAAATTTAGTTTTCTAGGAAAGTTGAGGTATCGTGGTCCTCATTTTCATTAACAATTATGGACCATGGGTGGGACAAAGAGAGTCATCATTTCTCTCTGATCTCATTCACCCACCTGTTGTTCGACATTATCTCATATACATGTTAGAACGGGTCATACCTNAAAGTTGAGGTATCGTGGTCCTCATTTTCATTAACAATTATGGACCATGGGTGGGACAAAGAGAGTCATCATTTCTCTCTGATCTCATTCACCCACCTGTTGTTCGACATTATCTCATATACATGTTAGAACGGGTCATACCTTGTGACAATTGCAACATCCAATTTCAGTCAAATACCCCTGAGCTTGACTAACTATCAATTCCCTCAAGTACGAGAACTTGTCACAATTTCTCCATTCAAGTTGCAAGGAACACTCTCTTTGTAGAAGTGACTTATTGTTACTAACGCCCTTGAGGGCGATGTAGATTTCTACTCCACATATTTTCCAACTATAGTATCATTAGTGATCCTTTGAAAAGTTATTATTCTCATATAATAACCTTTAGCATATTCTCTACTCTTGCAAAAATATATTTTGATAATTTAAAGAGAATGGGACATGCCCACCTCGTTTGTATAAAGCAATCATACGTTGAGGGATGTTTTGCTTGTTTACGACTGGATTCTCATCACTTCTCCACATGATGTTTTTTCCTCTCTCTCTCTCTCTCTCTCTCTCNTCTCTCTCTCTCTCTCAAACTACAATATGTCAAGAAAAAATCATGTGATAATAGAAAACGATGATGCATTTTGGTTATATGGTAATTCCTTACCTCATACATTAGAGGGTAACTATTATCACCTAAAAATTTCTCACATATCTATATAAGAGATCACTAGATATATTGTCAACACAATACACATTTCAAACTTGATCCAGGAGGATCTACGGAACGCTCACAGAGGTCCAGAAGGGTCTAAAATGCTCACAGAGGTCACAACGGATCCATAAAATCTCAAAATTTGACCGTCACAAAAGTTCATGAAAAGGACATTATTGTGTAGAGCTCATTTTCAACTTTCCAATGGTGTAAACAACGAGTCAAAAATAACTCTTAAGAAAAATTTATGCTTGTTCAAAGTCAAAAGTCAGAGGGGTAAAAGGAAACATGTCATGTCCATACTATGACATGTGGAACGATTGTACAGGTGACATGACCACACTCCAAGGTGCCATGTGGATTGATCAGTTGGCTGGGAAGATGAGTTAGTAGGATGAGTTGGAATTTGTACCCTCTGAGTGGTCTAATGGTGTGTTGACATGTGGCATTAGGTAGCCAATGAGAATATGCGATGTGGCAACTTCCCATTGGTATATATGGTTTATGTGTTGTAAAATTTTGGAGTCAACAGGGTTTGACCCCATGACCTCCAAAGCCACCAAAGGTCTTAACATAACCCTTCACACCAACACACCATGTGATATGACTTAATATCTATATGGAAAACTATACATTTAAGTTTATATTAAAAGTCAAATGGATGGACAAAGGGAATGGTTAACCCGATCAACAGTGTTGTTTCAGTCTTCATTATGGTTGTGATGAGTCAAGTGCTCGTTATCTAAGTGGGAAGGATGAATGATACTGGACAAATGAGGCGGAAGCATTCTCACTTGATTTATGAATAATCCTCTTTTAAGAGGCATATAAAGGTGCATGCTATACGAATATTTTAAATACTATGTCATGTTCGTATGGATGTATACCTTGAACATAAAAAATTAAGTACATATGATAACAGTACAAGCAAAATTGCTTTTTCAAGGCAGAAGTGACAATGATTAGAGTATTCATTCAAGAAATACATCAAGCAGAATAAAGAGTCCAAATGTGAAAGGAATAGATCAACATTCAACTTGGTTTCATATTGGTTGAGATAGACTATCTTCAATAGACGAAGATGGGAGTGGATGTTGAAATACAGGATACATGTATTGCAAAGATTCACTGAACACAACTTTTGTAGTTTGGAAATTGATGAGTTATAACTGGAGCTATGTATCATCTTAGCCACAGTGCCATATTCTAGAGAATCAGACAAAAGTACACTGATCTAGTACCTAATATCAAAGACCCAAGATGAAGACTTATTTCCAAAAGAATAATCAATATGGAAGAGTGAATTATCATCACTAAGTTGTTGAATGTCTATAGCTTTGGAGGTCCAAAAGTTCTTTAGTGGGGAGGTGTGATCTAGGAGGATCTAAGAAACACTCACATCTAGAAGGGTCCCAAATGCTCACAAAGGTCCCAAGGGATCCATAAAAGCTCAAACTTTGATCATCTCTCAAGTTCCTGAAAAGAACATTATTACGTAGAGCTCGTCGTCATCTTTCCAATGGCGTAAGCGATGAGTCAAACATAGCTCATATGCAAAAGTTATGGTTGGTCAAAGTCAAAATTAAAAGGGGTAAAAGGACATGTATCATGTCTGTACAGTGACACATGGCATGACCATACATGTGACATGGCCACACCCCAAGTTGCCACATGGAATGATTATTTGGTTGGGCATATGAGTTGGTAGGATGAGTTGGCATCCATACCCTCTGAGTGGTCTAATGGTGTGTTGACACATGGAATTAGGTAGCCAATGAGAATTTTCCACGTGGTAGCTTCCCATTGGTCTATATGGTTTATGTGTTGTAAAATTTTGGAGTCAATAGGGTTCAACCCCATGACCTCCAAAGCCACCAAAAATATTAGCATAGCCCTTCACACCAACACACCATGCAATATGACTTAATATCTATATGGAAAACTATACATTTAAGTTATAT
>SNQJ01S0012750.1:105981-118231 GCA_010110895.2 Picea sitchensis | reverse complement strand
TGGTGTGTTGACACATGGAATTAGGTAGCCAATGAGAATTTTCCACGTGGTAGCTTCCCATTGGTCTATATGGTTTATGTGTTGTAAAATTTTGGAGTCAATAGGGTTCAACCCCATGACCTCCAAAGCCACCAAAAATATTAACATAGCCCTTCACACCAACACACCATGCAATATGACTTAATATCTATATGGAAAACTATACATTTAAGTTATATTAAAAGTCAAATGGATGGCCAAAGGGCCAAGGTCCTAAGCCCTCCACTCTTGACCCATGATCATGTTATACCACCATATAACCATACCATGGCGTGGAGGAGGAGATTAACATATAGTTCGACGGTAGTAGTTATAACCATATGTTATAACTATATATATATATATATAATGTTGTAACAACCATTCAAAAGTATTAAGTTCTAGAAGATTAGAGCGACGTGGCTAGGGTTTAGACGCCGCCAGCGTTTGTCACAGCCAAGCTTCCCTCCATGAGTGCACCCGGGGGAGGGGAGTCAGCTCCCCCCCCTCCTTTCTCTGATGATGAGGCTTTCAGGAAGCTCGTCAATAGTCTAGGTAAGAAATCTTCCGCACCTGAAGTCCCAAAATTCATCAAAAAACTTGACTCTATCTCGGAAATAGCTTTGTCGGAGGACCAACCTGTCGAAATCGCGCTGGCATTAGCAGAAAGAGGGTTAGTTGGCCATTTTATGGGGTTATTGCCATCATCAAAAACCACAGATGACTGGATCCAGAGGAACTGGAGGCCCCAACTACAGCATAGCGTAACCTGCTATCCAGTGGGAAGGGGATTCTTCATTTTTGAATTCATTTCGAAAGAAGATCGTGATATGATTTTCAGAAGTGGACCTTACTTCATGGGAACTCAAGGATTGTATCTCATCAGATGGACACCCAACTTCGATCCCTCTGTAGATTCCCCAAAAGTGGTTCCGGTTTGGGTAAGACTACCAAATCTGCATGTTCACTGCTGGAGATACCAATCCCTGCAAAAGATCGGGAATGAACTAGGGAAGTTCATAGATAAAGTGGACAATAAAGCCCAGTATACCTGTGCTAGAATATGTGTAGAGGTCAATCTCGAAACCGGACTCCCAAAAGCTGTAAATCTCACTATAGGATCATGGAAGCACTATCAAAAACTTGACTACGAGCAACTTTCGTTCAAGTGCAGGAACTGCCACGAACATGGCCACTTCCAGTAGCACTACCCCAAAATCTAGTCTATTGCAAAAGAAGATGGGGAAGGTTAGCAGAAGGTAAAGAGAGGTAAGACAGAAAAGCCAAAACAGAAAAAATCGCAAGAGCCAACGAAGCAAAATCACCCAAGCTCAGAAGTCAAGGAAGGCCCGTAAAAAACTATCGAAGTAGCAGAATCTCAAGAACAAGACCCGAAGGCCACCATAACACTTTAACCGCAACCTAAACCCTCGAATATAGAAGACCCTTTGAAAGCACAAGATGAGTACATAAGCTTGAGCACTGAATCTGGAGGCAAGTCGGATGGCAGGGATTTGGAAACAAATAGCTCCCATGGAACTCCTGAGAGGCCCTCCAGAGGAAGGAAACCTGAGAAAAAAAAAAGAGAAGAGCAGTCATATCGAGATGTAGTGCAAGGATCACAACATACCATTCCAGAAATGATAAGTACCAGATCTACAAGGAAGCAAGGAAGGGCCCCGAAAGGAGCCACCACCCCCCAAAATGTTAAATAATGCAGTACGTCTCCTGGAACTGTAGAGGAATCGCACGCAAAATAAAAGAAGAATCCCTGAGAGATCTTGTTCGCATGACAAAGCCCAAAGTACTACTAATCCAGGAGACTAAAATAAAGGAATCTACCCTCCTCCACACTAGTAACTCCTTTTGGAAAAAAGGTTTAGGGAAAGCTGTAAGTGCTAGAGGGGCCTCTGGAGGAATAGGCACCTTCTGGGACACCTCAAAACTGGACTTGATTGAAGAAGATTGCAACACTCACTGGATCTTCACCAAACTTCTCCATAAAGACTCGGGGCACCAGGTAAGTTTGTTTAACCTCTACGTCCATGTTTTTCTTTCAGAAAAGAAAACCTGATGGGACTCTCTAAAACTCTTCCTCAGCGGGCATGTTACTGAAAATTTGGTAATCGTCGACGACCTCAATGTAACCTTCTCTATTTCAAAAAAAAAAGGAGGCTCGCCAGTCCGCGATCCAGCAAGAGAATGGGTGGAAGATATTATGCTAGATTGAGATTTGGAGGATGTCAAACCAGCCCGGGGGAAGTACACTTGGACCAACAAATGAATAGGACCAAGATACATTGCAGCCCGACTGGATAGATTCCTTGTTCAAACCTCGTTTCTGACTCATGGCCTCTTGGCCAGCTCTAAAATCCTTCTAAACTATACCTCAGACCATAAACCCATTCTTCTCACTCTCAATCCTGGAGAAAACTTGGGCCCTATCCCCTTCCGATTTAGCCCCCTTTGGACCAAACAAGAAGGATTTCAGGAGGTCGTCTCTGAGTTCTGGAAAAGAAAGATGATTGGCTCCCCCTTCTTCATTTGGGAAGAAAAACTCCAAGGACTCAAAAAGGAACTCAAAGCTTGGGAAAAAAACCTCAGCTCCCCAACCTCTGAGAAGATTCTCATTCAAAACTTCCTGGACCACCTTCAACACACCCTAGAAGAATCTCCCCCGAACCAAGATTCTCTTACCCAAGAGGCCACCCTCCAAAAAGCCCTCCTTCAAGCCTACAGAACAGAAGAAGATTATTGGAGAGTGAAATCAAGAAACCTCTGGTTCCAAGTAAGGGATAAAAATACCACTTTCTTCCATAAGAAAGCAAAGGGACGAAAGAACTTCAATACGGTCACTGAAATAATTTCCCAAGACCAAGTCATCAAAGATTTTGAGGGAATTAATAAAGTCGCTCACTCTTTTTTCAAAGATCTGTTCACTTCCCTGGAAGTTGACCCCTTAGATCCGATGAGCTACCCGTTCTCTTCAGTCCCGACGCTGGTTGGGAACACTGAAAAGCAAAAGTTGACAGCCCCAATAAGCATGCAAGAGATAAGAACAGCCTTAAACCAAATGGAGCTAGACAAATCCCCAGGTCTGGATGGGTTCACAACTTGTTTCTACAACTCCTATTGGTCTATTATTAAGAAAGATCTCCTAAGAATGGTAAAGAAATCCCAGAATTGTACCAAGCTTGGAGGAAGCACCAACTCTTCCTTCCTAGCCCTAATTCCCAAAGAAAAAGGAGCCACCAACTTCAGCAGATTTCGTCCCATCTCCTTGTGCAACACAGGTTACAAGATCATCACCAAAATTATAGCAAATATACTCAAGAATGTGCTCCCAAGAATCATCTCGGAAAATCGAGGATTCATAAAAGGAAGGAAAATCATGGATAATATCATTCTGGTCCAAGAGGCCATTCATTCCAGCTGCTAGAGAAAAGAGAAAGGTATGATAGTTAAACTAGATATTGCTAATGCTTTTGATAAAGCTCGGCTTGACTTTCTTTATGCTGTGATGCACAAGCTAGGATTTGAAAAAAGATTCATAAACTGGGTCGAGGCGTGCATCTCCCTCCCCTGGATTGCTCCTCTGGTAAATGGGCGCCCCTCAGATTTATTCCAAGCCACAAGGGGCTTAAGACAAGGATGTCCCATGTCTCCTTTACTCTACGCCATCCAAGCTTCTGTTCTAAGCTTCCAATTAGACAACTGTCTCCAGAACAGGTCTCTTTCAGGAATAAAAATGTCCCATAATGTCAAACATATCAATCATGCACAGTTCGTCAATGACACATTATTACTAGGCGGAGCCAAAAACATCTCTGCAAGGCGCTTCAAAATAGAGCTAGATAAGTATAATGAAGTTTCAGGCAGTGAAATAAGTCTTCATAAAAGCAAGATCTTTGGTTGGAATTGCACGATTAGAGAAAACACTGACATTTCCAGAATTCTCGGAATGGAAGGCACTACCACCTGGGATTCAATCAAGTATCTGGGTGTCCCTCTCTTCAAAGATACCCCCAGAGTGAAACATTGGCTGCCTCTCCTAGACAAGTTGAAACTTAGAATACAGTCCTAGGGGGGAAATTGGCTTAATCTAGCAGGGAAAGTAGTCCTGATGAAGTTTGTCCTAACCAGCCTTCCACTTTACCAGAACTCAATCCTTCTAGCCCCTAAATCGATAACACTCAAAATCGATGGGATGATGCATCGATTCCTTTGGGAAGGAGGCAGGAACAATGAAAGGAAACTTCATCTTGTCAGCTAGGACAAGATCAAAAAGCCTCTCCTCGAAGGTGGCTTGCAAATTAGAGATGTGGCCACCCAAAACCTTGCAATGGGGGCCAAAATTTTGTGGTTGTTAGTTTCAGGTAAAAACACCTAGAGTAAGAGAATGCTTTGCAAAAAATACTTCTTGGGCCATAGAGATAGATGTATGGATCGTCCCCCAAAAGTATTGAAAGGTTATCCGATTTTTTCTCTATGCCTGAGAGCGCTTGATCACTTGAAAGAAAAACTCACCTGGATTTCTGGGAATGGAAAGAAAACTAAGATCTGGGAGGACTCGATTCTCGGATACATGCCTCTAAATCAAACGGAAGGAATCAAAAGTGTAAAAACCTAGCTACAAAACAACAACTACAGAACAATTTGGGACATCTCGAAATGGGGTGACGGTGAGAATTCTTCCTGGAAAAAGTGGTCTCTAGGAGACTACCCTGATATTCTGGAGGCAGAAGTCAAGATCCTCCTGGAAGTGCTCCAAGGGAAGTCACCTTGCAATGCTAACTTAAAATACAAACGAGGCTGGGGGAACTCTACGGGGAATTACACTGCAGTAGTTGGTTACAAGGCGATTCAAGTAATACCCAATGTACCCCCAGACCCAACTCCATGGAAAACAATTTGGCATTATCCCTCTGTCCCCAAAATTGCATGTTCAATTCGATCTTGATCCACAAAAGCGCCCTGACCAGTGAAAACTTAAAGAAGAAGGGTTGGGAAGGACCATCCTGCTGCCCGCTCTGTCTGAAGGCTGAAGAAACTACAGATCACCTCTTCATCGACTATGGGTACACGAGAGAGGTCTGGACTCACTTCATCAACCCCGTAAGCATTCAACTCCCTTCTTCATTGACCGAGATGATAAGAAATTGGAAGTAGCTTGCCCAATTTTCCTTGAAGAAAAAGAACCTTCTTAAAACATGTTGGATGTGGCTCCCCAAGTTCCTTTTATGGAAAGTTTGTCTTGAAAGGAATAGCAAAATTTTTCGTGAGGAAAGCAGAACTCTGCCTTAGGTCGCTCTAAAAATAAAATCCATGATGGGGGAAGCCCTGAACACCAAACAAAATCTCAAGAACTCTGAACCTCTAAACTTTGAGGAAGACCAATGGCTCAAAGATTTTATCCCTAGCCATCTAAGCAGAGAGACCCTCACAAGCCTCCAAAAAGAAAGATGGGAAATCAGAATGGATGAGCAAGAATTTATTAAATGGTGTTCATCTCTGGAAGAACATTGTCTCTTCTTTGATGGGGCCTCGAAAGGGAATCCTGGCATCACAAGAGGGGGGGGTTTGATAGATCCATTGGGAAAAATAGACCTAACCTACACGTGGGGCCTCAGAACGGGCACTAACAACCATGCAGAAATCCTAGCCCTGTGGTAGGGCCTAATTCTGGAAATTGAACAGAATGTTCAAAATCTAGTAATTCTTGGAGATTCCAGGATCATTATTCAAGCCATTGCTTCAAAAAAAAAATCAAAGAATCTTCAGCTAGCCCAAGTCTTTTCGAAGATTATCCTCCTTCTATCCAATTTCAAAACAACTAAATCTACCATATCCTCGGGGATCTAAACAATCTCACAGACGTCGAGGCTAACAAGGGAACTCTCCTGAGAAAGAATACGCTCCTCGTGAATGGAGAAGACAATAACTCTTCTATATCATGACCCACAGTCTGACTCACCACCCTTGAACTTTCAGGTACCAAATCTTCCCCCCATAGAAGAGATTCGGAAGTACTGCAAAGACACTTATGCCTCCCCCCTTCCCGAGCAGCTCCACTCCGCTGGAAGGCAACAATCAAATCGAGCAAGGACCCAAGGTACAGAACAGGTATGGAGGAAACCCCATGACTCTTGTGACACTCCAGACTGGATTTTTTATAAATCACAGCAGGTAGAGTAGAATAAACCCATTCCTCCCCCTCCCCAGTGCGGATTTCACATTTTGTCAAGCTCGTGGTATAAGAGACAGGAAACGGCCATGGATTTGTCCTCAAATACAAAACCCACGATGGAATAAAGGATCAATGAGATGAAAATATAGCTCGACAATATCAAAGAACAGGTCAAGGAGTAGACCAAATTAATGCTCAACATGGACACCGCAAGAGAAAACGATGGGAATCTTTGAATCAAGAACTCAAATCGCTCAGAGAAGATGTTGCAAGCGAAGTAGAAGTTAATTTCAAAGATATGGAAAATTTTCTAGGATGAATACAACACTAGATCAGAAAAATTGAAGTGAAGGTCGAGAATCTCTCCAAATCCTGGCCAAAAGAATCAAATCCCCGGGAGAGCTCCGACGAATACTAGACCCCTCTTGATCCGGATTATTTTCGGCACGAAATGAGATCGGAGATATAATAAAGAAATGCACAAAAATATCACAAATATTCAATAATATAACAAAAATGTATCAGATATCCAACCATAAACACATATATACAGTAATACACGATTTCTATTAATGAAATAAATGTACAGAGACTGTAAAAATACAGAGTGAAAGACTTGCTAGAATGGTGGCAACTTATCTCTGAGAAGAGATGTGACGGCTACTCGCATTTGCAAGAAGATGATTAAAATGAGGCTCTAAAGGCCTTTTTATAATAAAAAGGAATTTCAAAAACCCTAGACATCCAAAAACCTAACCCTAGGAGATGAAGCGCCAAAAGTCATGTGGGCCCCGTTTGGGTAAGTTAGTACTTCAACTTCCCGGAGTCATAACTTTTGCATACGATCTCCGTTTTAGGCGTATGATAGCTCGTTGGAAAGGTATCATCATGGAGATTTATTTTGGGGGCTCAATCATTCCTTTTATTAATCATTGAGAACCTCGATCTCGAAAAAATTTCATTTAGGCCCTCAAAATGGCCCCGGAAGTTAAAACCTGCTAAAAATAGTAAATTGCCAAAATTGTCAGAAAACTGTTTTGAGCTAGTCGGAAAAGGTGGGTGGCCACTGATATCCACCTGGATCAATCCTCCCTCCTTATAAAGTAATGGTCTCCATTGCGTTGATTTCTCGGGGGAGAGGGAAAATCATTTGTTGGATCTGCATCTTGGTGAGCTGCGTGTATTGTTGGAGATGTCGCGTTGCTTAGTTTGTGGAAGTCTATCATGAACCTGTTGAAGTTGAGGTTGTTCAAAAATTCAAGCTACATGAGAGGAAATTGTGTAGAAGGAATCTTTGTGCTTTGCTGCAACCTTGTCGACCTGCTTCTGTTGGATAGAATGTGCAAGGGGTGAGGTTGTAGTGGTTGCAATGTCCTTTTGTTCCCCTTTTGAACAAATTGTGAAGAAGCTAAATTTTGCAGTATGAGATACTACCTTGCGACACTTTTTAGGTGGACCAATAGTTGGAACTACCTCTGGTATTCTATAGAGATGACCCCCCAAAGTAACAATGACACTATGGGGTCGAGACTCATAAACAACATGCCATCTCCACATATATGGTTGGCCCAAGAGAAAATCACAGACATCCAGTGGGGCAACATCACATAATACCTCATCCTTGAAGGGTTGGATGTCGTATGACAATCAGCCCTGTTGGCTGACACGAAGATCTCGTCCTTGCCGAAGCCACCCGATGTTGTATGGCTGCAGGTGTGGTGTTGTCAACAATCCCAACTGTTTGATGACCTCTGCTGAGATGGGGTTTTTTTGGCTTTCACTATCAACAATAAAATGCAGCGAGGTCCCCTTCACCCACATCTATGAATGAAAAAGGCACTCCCCCTCTTTAGGATCTATTGGTTCTTCTGGTTGAATTGGTGCGGTCGCGACAATAGTAGTGGGGTCTGTGTCAATGATCTATCATTTACCAGTATTTTCAAATCAGATTCTAAATCAAGGTTATGCTCCTTGTCTTTGATCTCGACCACCAATGACTGTTTTGAACAACATTCATCGGTGTTGTGCCAGAGGCATTTTTGAAAATCACACCATTTTCTAGTGTCCTTCTTTGTCTTCCTGTGACCCTTCTTTTCCTGTGTCTTGGACTAGTTTTCAGGAGACTGTTTGTTAGGGCCGTCTTTGTCATACTTTGGTTGTTGCGGATTTGCAGACCTGAATTCCCGTTTGTTCTGGTGCTTAAATTTCTGCTCAATTTTAACATCATATCGATAAGCAGCACTAAGTGATGAGATTTCTAGAAAATCCATTTCAATCAATATGTATCTATGTAGAGCCCCACGGTATTTCAGAACCAAATGTCACTCAGAGTCTTTGATACCCAGCTTGGTGCGCAAGGTATGGAAGGTATTGTTGAACTCTGGAACTGCTTGGCCCCTCTCTTGCCGCAGTGTGGTCCATCTCATGTACTAGTCCTCATAGTTTCCAATGGGGTAATATTGTTCCTTTACCGCATCCACAAAAAAATCCCAAGTGGGATCGGCCCCATATATTCCAGAATCCTCTATGGAAATTTGCTCCCAGTAAGTTTCCCATGAATGTTTGACATGAGGGAGAGCTTTAAGGAGTACGAAGGTGATCTTTTCTTTGTCGGAAAAATTGTGAACAGAGAAATAACCTTCTAGCAAAGTTAACCACTTTTCTAGGGCTTTTGCATCTATCTGTCCTTCAAATACAGGAATATCAAAATTAACTTGTACCTTGAAAGTCAATGTGCCTCCAAAGTGGTCGCTTGATGAAGATGTGCCTGATGCAATCGACAGGCGTTTAAGGATGTGGGAAAAATTCTCCATCATTTCGTCCCTTTGTCGCATGAGAGCTTGCTCAAGCAACAGATTGATAGGATTGTCTGCTCCGTCGTTTTTCTTTTCTTCCGCCATCGAGGGTTTCTTGGGTGTGCGAGAGCGATTGTCTTCAAGAGAGACAAGCTTGAGACCCAACTTTCTATACTCGGACCTCGTCGGGGACATGCACTGAAAAAAAAATCAGAGTATTAAGAAAGCATAGATGATTCACCATTATAATTGTTGCATTCATTGTGCATAGCAATTTTATGATAAATTAATACCTCTATCACAATACTTTCCATGTTTTTCAAGTTTACCTACTCATAAAAATCACATGATGCAAAAATTACATGGTTGCATGAAAAAATGGTAATACCCTTCAATTTGCAAATTTAAAATTTAAATGAAGAAAGAAAATATTACCTTCTCCAATTATGAAGTTGTGCATTAAAAAAATACCATGAGAAAATGCCATACTATTGATAAATAATATTGACATTACAAAAAAATGGTGATAGTCCTCTCTAAAGGAGTTAAAGAAAAACCCGTTTAGTAATTTTTAAAGAATACAAAAAATTCAAATATGATATACTTATTTTATTCAAACATTTATGTGCATCTAAGATGTGATGTCTATTAAGCTTTGATAAAGCAAAGCTTAAATGGAATTTTTTTTTATTGTTATCTTCTTCCAATAAAAGAGTGACAAATATTTATTTGATTATTTAATACATTTGTTATTAAAATTTTAATGTAGCTACTTAATCTATTGAAGGTTTTGACATTTAATGGTCTTTTTTTACTTTATTTTTCTATCATTTTGTTAATTTTGAATGTTATCTTTGAGAATACAAAGTCATTATGAAAATTGTTAACACCTTTACAAAACTTGATATTTTTGTACAAAGTTAACACAAGTTGTGATCATTGTACAAAATTATACAACTTTATACTAGTTTTAGTTGTAATTATGATGTACATACCACTTCCATAGTAAAATTTTATTGTACAAAATTATACAACTTTATACTAGGTTTAGTTGTAATTATGATGTACATACCACTTCCATAGTGAAATTTCATTGTACAAAATTATACAACTTTATACTAGGTTTAGTTGTAATTATGATGTACATACCACTTCCATAGTGAAATTTTACAAATGCATGTATAAAAAGATCCTTAACTGATATGGATCAATTCATTCCTTGAATTGCACCACAAGAATAAGACATAATTTCACAACTTTTTATGGCCTCATTTTATTTCTAGTATGTTTAATTTATCTTGCAAAATCTTCCCTTTTTCCAATTTTTATTCATCTCATAATGAAAATGGCATTCTTCATGTGTTTGAGGCACTTTACAAATAAAAAGAAATGCATAAAAATAATATCATAATGTTTGTTGATTCCAGATATCACAATTATCTAAAAACTTGCAAATTCTTTCTTATGTCTTCCATAGAAACGATTCTAAATTATATACTTATTTTGATTATTGGTTGTTTATAATTGTAATTCTCTTATCTTATTCACATTTGTTTTTGTTTGCTAGTTTGTCCGTGACCTGTGGGAGTAGCCTGTGGCTGAGAAACCACGATTCAGGGGAATCTAAGCCGTCAAAATCACCCGGGGATCGCACCCGGCTTGAGCCACACCAACCCTTAACATGGTTGGATTTTTTGTCCTCACAGGTTTCGAACCGGTGACTTTAACATCAAGGAGTGTCTTAACAACACACGCCATCACCAACTATCCTACACCTCGAGAACTTATATCTTATTCACATTAAAAGATGCTTCATGTTATCACTTTTTGATATTGCATATGCCCTACACTTCCTTTTCTTGTTTTTATTGTACATTTTATTAAAATGAGTTTGTGCCATTGAAATTTACCAAAGATGTCTATTGTTAACATTGATAACTTGAACATAATGTTAATTTGAATGGATATGAAGTTTGTGTTTTATGATTGAATATTATAATTTTTTGGTAATTAAGGACAACATAAAAAAAAACATAACTCCATATATGACTTAGCAATGAAGTGTTTCTATAATGCAATGACTCATTTAATTTTAGTAATCTTGAATAACACAAATAGAAAACATAACTTCATAGGTCACTTACACTAAAGTGTTTCTATAACATATTAACTTATCTCCTTAAGAAAAATAGGAATAACACATAAGAAGGAGACATGACTCCATAACACTTTCCACTATTATTTTTAACCCATCTACCCTTTCATTATAAAGTAGAGCACTTGATCACTTTACATATTTATATTTATTTTTATTGAATTCATCTATATTCTCAAGATTCTATCTTAAATAATAACAAGGGTTCCATGGCAACGCAGTCCCTGCCGAATTAGTTGGGAAATATTCACTATTATCAACCGTTGAGTATAGTTGAGTAAGTAATGCGCCTGAGCAAAACAATTTACATAACTATGTGGTCTTAATAACTATGTGGTATTAATGGCTTTTTGTGTTGCATTCAAGACAAATATCTTATATCCTTTGGAATATTTGTCTCTAATCGCTTTAGCCTTTTTGTTACAAAAATATCATAAGAGAAAACTTTGAAGATTTGTCAAACGAGCCTTAAAGGAAACCTTCTTGAAAAATTTTCCAAGGCATTAGAATGTTGAATTTCCTTTCTGCAGGTGACTCATTATTGATTAAATTCAAAATCCAAATTTCAGGGCAAATACGATGATTCAATTCAAAATCCAAATCTTAGGGAAAATACGATGATTCAATTCAAAATCCAAATCTCAAGGCAAATATTTCGTAACAAAAAACAAAATAGCAATACCAATACCACAAAAAACCTTTAAAACAAAAGGACTTTGTGCATTGTAAGGAGGAAAAAATATCTTTGCACTCGTAGGAGCAAGATACAAAAGCTCCATTGATATTATCACTGAAAAGACGACAATGCAGAAGACTATTCATAAAGAGTCTGGTAAGACTATTCATAAATTTGTAGTTAAAATCTTGATACAGTTGATAGATTAATGGAAACAATTCAATTTTCTGTGAATGATTACAATTAACGAGGGACAAGATTAGAACATCATTATTCTGTGCATCAATTGTATAGTTTAAGAATGAATAATTTGATCCTAATTGCCATCGGTTACTGCTCTAATCGAAATTACAAACTTAAGTTCTTATCTTCGAGAGGAAGCTTATTATTCCTTCTTTAACTTCCTAGTGCTTGACCTT